>APFE031035747.1:0-32248 GCA_000404065.3 Pinus taeda | reverse complement strand
AATATGAATAGATTGATAATTTAATATTAATACAATTTACTAATAATTAATTTTAATACATTAATTATTATTAATATTAATGGAAAAATTTAAATACAATATTATTGATTAAAATAATAATAATAATAATAATAATTTCTCTTCAAATTTAAGATTCTGAAAACTAAGCTAATATTCATCTCATCCTTCAATTCACTTTCCTCACAACTATTTATTTACCTTAATTAAGCTCTTCTACTACTGGCATTCAAGAAAGCCGTGATGATGGATCCCAGTTGGGATTTCAAACATTGACGAAAAATGGTTTTTACTGTGGATTCTCTGGTACTATGACTAAAAATATATACCACAGATGTCTTAAATCCAGAATAAGGAGAAATATTTAATTTGGTGGAAAGATGAAGATGCCTTTCAGACTAAATAGAAAATTTTAATCAAGGGAAATAGGTGAAAACTTTTTTAAGGATGGATCCCTGTTGGGATTTCAAACATTGACGAAAAATGGTTTTTACTGTGGAGAGAAATTCTCTCGTAACTATGACTAAAGATATATACCACATATGTCTTAAATCCAGAATAAGGAGAAATATTTAATTTAGTGGAAAGATGAAGATGCCTTTCAGACTAAATAGAAAAGTTTAATCAAGGGAAATAGGTGAAAACTTTTTGGGGAAAGTAGTTGACAATTCAGAATTATAATTAAGATTAAATTAACAGATTATTAATTTACACAAATAGATTAGAATTGACTTATAAAAAAACAGAAGTTAAAGACTAAATAGAAGTTCCATAAATTAAGAACTATTATTGGGGATATTAATAATAAAAGAATTTAAATTAGTGGAAAAAGCTGAAGATGTCTTTTGATTTAATAGAAAATTTAATCAAGAGAAATAGGTGAAAACTTCTTTAGAATTAGATTAATTGGAAATTAATATAAGATTAGAATTAATAGATTATTTAATATAAAAAATAGAAATCAGAATTGAATTTAATAAGAGAACAGGACTAGACTGACTAATAGAAGTTGCCATAATTTAACATAATTTTAAAACATATTACTTGGGATAATTTAATAATAAGGAGAAATATTTAATTTAGTTGAAAGATGAGATGTATTGTCAAAATGATAAACGGGAAATAGTGAAACATTTTTTGAAAATAAGTTTTAATTTTTTAAAATTAATTAATTTAAAGATTGGAATTTAATAGATTAATTTAATTTAAAAAAAATAGAATTAGAATTGTTTTCAGAGATTTTATTCAAGGAAAAGACTCATTGTTAACTATTTAATTGTAAGTTTTAAGTAGTAAATTAATTTACTACAAGATTTAATTAAATTCAATTTCCCCTCCAAAAGTGGAGGATGTTATTCTAGAATATTTATGATTTTGATACTTTATAACACATTTGTTTTTGCAATATATTTTGCTAAATTCATTTTGACAAGGTGAATGATACAGATAGGAAACTCATTGATAAAATTTGGTTTTCAATAAACATTAGTGTTAGTGTGTTTTACTTTGTAGAATTTACTTACCATGTGTTTTATCCCTTGCGCTTCATTTCCATTTACTTGATAATCGTTGTGGTGGTATTTCCTTTTCTATTTTACTCATAGATTGCATTTTCAATGATACGGCTTTTGGATGTTAATAAGTCTAACATCTAATTCCCTTCTTTCTGCTTTGCAAGGAAAGGCACTTTGATCTATTTAGATTGATGAATTCAATGATTTGTAATATTTTACATTGACAAATTTGCTTGCCTTATCAGAATAGAGGTAGAGAATATGATCAAATATTTTTATTATATCAAGGGTAGGGAATCTTTTTACAGTTACTATTTCACTTTTATAATATATTAAGAATCAATTTCAAAATTGAATGCCAACAAAATGGTGGTTGATACTCTACAAGGATTTGACTAATCCATGAATTTAGTCTTGGTTCACATTGTGGAAGTAAATGGAAATGAAAGAAATGAAATAGCCATGATGGTAAGTTTTTCCTCATTCTCATGCCATTTTCAAATGTTTCACTGTCATATAAAATTAGTTAAATTCAATTTACTAAGAGACATTTTTTTTTCTTGTATCTAGATCATTAGAGGGAACAATGTTTTATGATTAGTGTTGAATGATTATTGAAGCTTTGGATCCAATTAAAATTTCACAATAATCTATTTTGAAAATTTTTTATTCTTGAGAGATTCATGGGTCTATAACTTTTATAATAAATGTGTCATTTGTTAAAATGTTCATGTAAATGGTTAGTAAACCTAGCAATCTTTTGCAAGTTTATTCTTATTTTTATGTGTGATATAAATAAAGTATTGAGAGTTTTGAGGGATTGATGGTTGCAAAAATTTTGTAAGTGATTCACGATTTGTTAAAATATTCATATAAATGGTTACTAAGCTTAGCAATTTTTGCAATGTTTTATTTTGAATGGATGTCAAAAAAACAAATTTGTAATTTTCTTTTTAATAACTATAAGTTCATAAGATATGTAATGAACCCATATCTATCAGATAATTGACATAAATATTCATTGGATATATGATGATCATTTCAATGAACATAACCATTGGAGGTATGGCACCTCCATTGGATAATTATTGAATTTCCATCAGATTATATAATGTTTTCTATCAAAATATTTGACAAAACATTTCATTGGGTATCCAACACACTTTTGACAAATAGCCATGAATAGTTGATGGTTATGTGTTAAAAATAATGGTTTATTTTGAGAAGTATATATGATGAAGGGGTGATTAATATATTATTACAACATGTTCATTGGATTATTTGATGAAACTAGAAGTCATGTTTCATCAAAGTACTGGTGTAAGATATTTGATGACAACATGTTCATTAGATTATTGGATGAAAATACAATGATGAATGTGGAAGACATGTTTCATTAGGTGCTCCTAATACTAGTGTATCCCCCATATTGTTATTGTTGTGCCCCCATATTGTTATTATTGTGCCCCATATTATCCCACTATTGTTACTATGGTTGTCTTACATTATTATCATTATGTACACCATAATTATATTTTGACCCTTTAGACTCTTTCATAGACCAAGGATATCTTGTCATTTGAATGATCCAAGAATTGTTCATTTATGTGATGTAAAAGGAGATTTCCCCCTTGAAGAGGCTTATTCTTAAGTCATATATTTAACTTTTCTTATGTTTTGTGATCTGGTTACATAAAATTTGGTATCAAAGCTCTTGATCCTAGGGCTTTTTTACTTCAAATAAATTAATGTGGAATATTCCCTATAATATTTTTTATGTAAAACTTCATATGGTGCAATTGCTACCATGTGGAGCTAGAATCCTTATGAACATCGAGTTTAAATTTTATACATTGGACTTTTATATTTTTAAAGATGTTTTCCAAGGAAGTTAGTGTTTATGTATGCTTTAGAATCCGGTCTCAAATAAGTGGCCCTAGGAAAATCATCATCATATTCTCTTCGAGTAATGGAGTTGAATTATATAAAAAGTGACTCAAATTTCATGGACTATAGTTTTTTGGATAAGATCTTGAGTGATGAAGGTTGAATCAGTGACACGTAGAATCTTGTATAAGTTTTCTCCACTGAGCGAGTCCATAATCAAGTGAGCATGGGAGATTTGGCATAACCTTATCTTGAAGATTCCGATCTCGTTATAACTTATGGCATTAGAAAGAAGACACATAGAAATTCCTTACGACAAAATCTTAGAACATTCTTGGCCTAAATCACAGAGATCGAGTAGTTTCAAGGTCATCCATATCGATAAGCTCAAACTCAAGCTCTTAAAAGATGTGCATTTCTATTTTTTCATACATTTTGTTTGAAAAATTACTTTGAAGTGATTCAAAGGGCAGAGTGAAGAATAAATATCATAAATTGATTCCAAAACCCCCCAAACAAAATATTTCTACACCCATTAATCCCTTAGAAATATCTACAATGGCACATGAAGAATAAGAAATGCAGCATGATATAGAAATATTGATGAAACAATTTTCGCTCTCATAAAAAGATCCGTAAATCAATTGGGACAAATGAATGTTAAGATGTGTGGTTTAGAAGTAAAAAAAAAAGTAGACCTGGATGGTTTAAAGTATGGTTTAAAAGAATAAATGGAAGATTTGACAAAGTTTCTATGGGAAATCCTTATAATGGTGATAAGGTAATCCATGAAACTCATGATGAGAAAAAAATGAATGTGAATCATTATTTTAAAGAATCATACTTTGAGTTGAAGATTAACCATATTCCAAAGATTGATATCAGGAAGTTTCATGGCAATCATCAGATAACATGGATGCTACATATGGAGTAGTTCTTTAATCTACATGATGTGAAACACACACAAATGGTAAACATTGCATCTTTATATTTAAAACCCAATCAATTTGTGTGGTATCAATGGCTTTGTTATCATATATCACTTGTCACTTAAACAATTTTTACAGAGGAACTGATAGCAGATTATGAGCATACAAAGAGAAATGCCTTCTTTAGCCAACTAATAATTCTCAAACAAATGGGTGTATTTCGGAAGCACGTTGAGGACTTACAATGAATGAATATCAAGGTAACTAATATTTCAGAGAAAAATATGATTCACTTCTTCATGGGTTCTTTAAAGGATAACATCCAACCTAAGCTTCACCTTTTGTAACCTAAGTCATTAGAGAACACATTCAGGTTGGAAAGAAAAGTTGAAAGAAAAATTATTGAAAAAAGGAGGTCTACCACTCACAACTATAAACATGGAAGTGTTATTTCTCCTAGCCTCCCACAACCTAGAAGGTTGACACCATAATAACCGGAGGAAAATAGATAAAAAGGGATTTTTTACAAATGTGATAAGAAATACACTGAAGGTCATAATTATGCTAAGAAAATATTACTTTACATAGATTATGAAGAGGAGAAATAAAAGTGACGCTCATACCCACAGTATGCATGAATAGGAACAAATACCAATTTCC
Source organism: Pinus taeda (assembly GCA_000404065.3). Lineage (NCBI taxonomy): Eukaryota > Viridiplantae > Streptophyta > Pinopsida > Pinales > Pinaceae > Pinus > Pinus taeda. The sequence goes on along the minus strand of APFE031035747.1, from coordinate 27,240 downwards.
CATGAATTTACTATCACTGGTTAAGGCCCTTATGGTCACAATTCTTTTGAATCAGAACTCAATCGCCCCACTTTAAACCCTCTATTGAGACTTCTCCTCAATACAACCCTTTTCCAACATTCATTATTCCCTTTTAACGGAGTCTTCCTCAAAGCTTCCTTATTGGGACTGTTAAAGTCCCATAAATCTTAGTTAAGATTTTAATTCTGCATGTATAACCTTCCCTTCCCAAAGCTCGATTAATATATGCTTAACACATAAAAACACTATCAGCGCGTATTCCACTTATAAGGTTTTACAAGGGGAAATATCCACAAAACATACCTTTCAAGCTTTTGTATATCCTTGTCACGTTTTCCGAGGTTTAACCTCACCGCAATCTCACCTCGTTCCTCCGTGGGGTTTCATTAAAAAAGGCTTCCTCCATATCCAATATGCGATTAATGCAATATCGGATGTCAAATCTTATTAACTGTGCCGTATGCTAATATCGGGTCTGCCTTCGTCGCATATCACATACCTCTGCACCCTGATAATACCGATGCCAGACTGCCGGTAGTTCCAATGGACGATCGCCAATAATCGCTATCGTTGATATTGCAACACCATTAACATCGCTGCAAACCTTTGCACCTCTGACTTCCGCTTGTGATTTAAATTGTGACCATTGATCTCACCATTATCCAATGGTCCATGATTAATCGTGCTTGTTCATTACAGTCCTCCCAAGCTCGGTTGTGATTTAACCGCAATCGTTGATATTCCAGATCTAACGACTAATGAGTGTAATACCCAATTCCTTCATCTACCTATTTATTTCGATTCTTCGCCATTTTCCTCAATTTCTACAGTTTGCGAGTTTTCTTTAACGATTCTTGTTCCTTATTGTCCCGCCCTTCTACTACACAATTAAGGCCCGCTTGAACTTTCCTTTGTGATTTCTATATCACAGTCATCCCATAACACCGGTTGGTTCTCGAATTGGGATCTATGCCTCTTCTCTTCCTCTGTGTATTTGCCATGACCACCTGCATATATTTACTTTATACAATCTTTGATAACACCTAATTAATCATTTGACAACCGAAATACACATTTATATAGACTCCAATCAATCTTTTTATGTATAAATACAAATAAATAATTACAAAATGAAATTTCTATCTCCCTGGCCTTATTCTTCTTTACAGTGGCCTTTGATTTAAAAATCTATCCGCAGGCTTACAACACTCCAATCTGCTATCTATTTTCCTATTCAACCTCTCTAACCTCTGTTCATGCATTTTAGGCTTACATTTATACAATGGGGTTCTAAAACCACTTTCTAGTTTAGATCCCTAAATCCCTCAACCAAATCCTAAAATCTCCTTCTCATCCCTAAGGATTCTCTCAAATCCATAAAATCATGAACTGACTCCTAATCTGGGATTTACAATCAATTCTCAATCCTCTCATTACTCAATTATCCTAAATCTCTAATGTTCTCTTACATTCGAGAACATTTACAATAAAGCCTCACAATATTAGATTAATTGCTACTCTCATTAAAATCACTCAAAACATTAAATAATTACATAAATCCAATACTTAGGAAACCAACTTCCTTGAAATACAAGACCCCCTATTTCTACTAGAATACAATGATAGTATTGATTTGGATGCTCCTGCATCACACTCCCCATGTAAGAAAATTTATGACCACCTCGTCATAAGTTTGGATAATTGTTTCCTCCTGGATCCCAAAATTTATTTTATAGCTTGTCTCTGCTTGTCAATTGTTCTATTGTTGATGTTGTCTGCTACTATTCACCAGGTCTCCATACCTTAGGCTATAATTATCCACTTTCTCTACTTTCGTAGTCTGCTACTGCCTTTATCTTGTTGTCACTCCTCTTCTTTCTTGTTGTTGTCTTTATCTAAGACACTTTCATCATTAACCTCCTTATTAACTCAATTTCTCTGTCCAATATATCCTCTGTCTACTAATTGTTTTCATCTTTTGATCGTTGAACTCTCCTTCTTGCTTGTTCTTAGCTTAACATGATTGTTTTCTTTTCCTTCTTACCTTCTTCTCTACTATTGTTTTGCACCTTTTCTGCTGCTACCACATTGTCTTTTAGAACAATTTCCTGCTTTTGGTTTCTACATCTGTCAACTTCTTATTACTTATTATTTATGACAACTTCTTTGTCATCCTTCTTCAGCAATGTATCTTGAACATTCATCCCCTGCTCTTCCAAATTCCTCCTTCAAAAGTCTAATTCTCTATATAACTCAATGATTTTACTTGGAGTGAACTTTGGAAATTTTATATAATCTTCCATTTCCTCATTTGTTATTGTCTCATTATCACATAGTCCCCCTTCCTCTGCTAAGCCTTCCTTGACATCCTTAAGTAGATGTTCTTCCTTTTCTTCTTTCATTTGGCTACCCACTTGTGCCAAATATGTTCCATCTTCTGTAGAAACATCTTCAATTACAAGACAATCATTATAATAAAAAATATAAGGCCTCTGTACCTCCTTTCCCTTTGGCAACACTTCAGTATGTCACTCTAATCTCTCCTCTTCTGTCAGCATATCGGTATGCTGATTCAAACTCAAAGAACTCTTGAGACTGTCAGCAAGCCTCTCCTCCTCATCATCTATTTCAATGGTGCTTCTCTGTACTTGTCCATGGTAATGAAATGATGTTTTGTTAACCTCCTTGTCATATTCCGCTTAATCTTCTGGAAGGCATTCTTTCACATCTTTGACAACTTTAAAAGGTTGTCTATCTTCTTCGAAACTTGCAATAATATACAAATCATTAGTTTAAAAAATTTAAGACCTTCTGGTTTCACTTGATGCTTCAGTCATCAAGTCCTCTAGCTACATTAAATCATTCATATGATTCAACTCCTCTGGCTCTTCATCACTTTAAAAATTAATGGTCCACTTTCTGGTTCACATAAAGAAACTTCAAAATCTCCTTTATAATCTTCCCTTCATTGTAGCTCAATTCTTTCAAACTTCTCTATCCTCTATTTGGCATCTATAATCTGTTCAAGTTCCCTTACCTCCTTTATTAACTGCATATTCACTTGTTGATTCCTCTTCTCTTGTAGCCTCTGCCACTTGACTTTCTTTCTCATGACATAACCATGATTCTGGTTTGCTTTATTTATTTGCAGCATCTCCATTAACACCTCAAGTTGAACTGCTATCTCAGCCTTCTACCTCTCATATTCATCTTTTCTTAATTATCTCTATATGCCATTTGTCTTGGCATCCTTCTCCTTTTTTCCTCAGCTATGGTCTCTTTCAGAACCTCTGTTATGACTATCACTAGTCATCATCCTCTTCATATCTATGAATTCCTTACTCATTCACTATGAGTTGCACTAAAGCCTCCTCAACAGTAGGTCCTATCCTATTGCCACTTACCTCACCAAGCTCTTCCCACTCAATCTTTTGGAAAGAAATTGGTTCTCTATCTCTGGAACCTCCTTTGAGCACTTCCCTTTGATATTTCTAGGATTCAACTCATCTGCATCTTCTAATAAGAGAAATGCCCTCTTTATCCAATCATTGTTGGAATTCCTCAAGGTTTTTCCACATCATTATTTTCACTTAGAAACTTTCACCGGCTTCCTTAATCTGTTAGCAATTCTAACCACATCCTCTGTGGAATTGCCTTTTGGGAGTTGCAATAATACTTCTACTTCAATGCAAAGACTACAATATTCTAATCTTCAATCTAATTAGAATAAAACCATATCATCTTACCTTAAATATCTCTGTCTGATCTTGTCCTTCCTTTGTCTTGCACTTTTGAATGGACTATCCTTTCCACTAACTTTCAGCTATTCTTCAAACTTTGTTACTTCAAAAACTTACAAACATCCCTCTTACAATTTAACTACTATAATCTTGTTGAATTGAGGCTTCTGTGATCCATATCAAGTTTATGAGAGATTTTTCAGCGCAAATCACATGATATTTCATTTGTCGACGCGTTTCGAACCAACTAGTGTGGTTCATCATCAGGAAAAGTTGAAATATCAGATTCTATATAATACTTAAATATATATATATATATATAATAAATATATATATATATATATATATATATATATAAAATAGTATATATATATATATATAATATATATATATTAATATATATATATAATAATATAATATATATAATAAAAATTTAAATAAATATAAAACAATTAATACCTTTTATGTATAACTAATTATTAATAATTTTAATTTAATTTAATACTTATATATATGTATATATATTTATTAATAAAAATTAAATTAATTACAAAATAATTAAAAGTTTTATCTAAATTCATACGTACCTGTAACTTTTAGTATAACTAACTATTATTTTAATTGAATTATTTTAATTTTTAATTTAATATAGTTATACCCCGGGTCCTGTCTAACTAGGCGTTAGTCAATATAGTCGTTGCGTGGTGAAGGATTATAGTTATTGAACGTTTTGCCCTGATTATTTTACATGCATACTGGATCTAAGTCTTCAACTTGTCCTGATGATGAACCACACTAGTTGGTTTGAAACGCGTCAACAAATGAAATATCATGTGATTTATGCCGAAAACTATTGTAAGCTTAATGGTTTGTAGATTTTTGTAGTCTGGTTTTTTAGAATCTAAATTTAGATATTCCACAGTTTTCATCTTTAATTTGTTGATGTTTCGAGTCTAGACCAAGACTCATCATCGGGACTTATTTACAATGAAGAGAGATAGTAGTGTTGCTACTGTCTCTCTTCTTTGTAAATTAGTCCTGATGATGGGTCTTGATCTAGACCCGAAACATCGAGAAATTAAAGATGAAAACTATGGAATATCCAAATTTAGATACTATAATCTTACTATAAAATTTCATTCATTCCATATCTGCTAATCATTAGACAAAATTGCATACCTTCAACTACCTTCAGAATCTCACCATTCCTGCAAATATATTTCAGCAGATCTTTATGCTTCCACTACAAAAATTCTTCAATATTCAGCTTCTGTCAATTAGATTTAGAATCTGACTCTTTCTTCCAAACCTGCTGCTTTATCTCGGTAAAGCTTAGCTATCAGTAACAATTCCTTCTTTCTCAATTCTCTTTCCACTCAGAAATCATTAATAGATTCTTTCATTTCTGCATCTTAATTTCTTTTTGTTGTGATACTTCATTAGCTGCAACCATCAATATTCAATCTACTTCTTTGTCAGCAAACTCAAATCAGAATTAAATAAAACAATACCTGCATGATTTCTCCATTCATTCTTCACATCCAAGTGAATCTCCATTCTTCAAACATCACTATAGACTCTTCCTGTCTCGGCAATCTCTACTTAATTCTGCCTTACCTGCCTCTAATAACTTAAATGTTCTTCTCCATTCTCCCAATTGTACTATGGTTTCTTGACTATCAGATTAGAATCCGATCTCCCTTCCCTTCATGCACATCCTTTCCAAATATCTCTATTCTGAACTTTTTCAAAGAAACTCTCATACATAATCACTTTGCTCTGCCTTATACCAAATGGTTCATTTATAATTCAGGTCTGATACCAAAATTGACGTAGGGTTTCCCCTATTCATACCCACAGTATGCATGAATAGGCATAAATATCATTTTCCTCGGAATTTACTATCAATGGTTAAGGCCCTTATGGTCTTAGTTCCTTTGAATTGGAACTCAATCAACCCACTTTAAACCCAGTATCGGCACTTTTCCTTAATACAACCCTTTTCCAACATTCATTATTCCCTTTTAATGGAGTCTTCCTCAAAGCTTCCTTATCGGGACTATTAAACTCCCATAAACCTTAGTCAGCTTTTAATTCTACATATATAATCTTGCCTTCCAAAACCTCGGTTAATGTATGCTTAACACATAAAAACATTATCGGCGCGTATTCCCATTATAATCTTTTACAAGGGGAAATATCCACAGAACATACCATTCCAACTTCCGTATAGCCCTGTCCTGTTTTCCGAGGTTTAACCTCATCGCAGCACCTCGTTGCTCCATGGGGTTTTGTTAACAAGGGATTCCTCTATATGTGATATTTGATTAATGCAATATCGGATCTCAAATCTTATTAACTGTGCCATATACTAATATCGAGTCCGCCTTCGTTGCATATCACATACCTTTGCACCCCAATAATCTTGACGCCTGACCGCCGATAGTTCCAACCGTCGATCGTCGATAATCGCTATCAGTGATATCGCAACACCGGCAACATCACCGCAAACCCTTGCACCTCCGACTTCTGATTGCGATTTAAATCGTGATCATTGATCTGACCATGATCCAATATTCCACGATTGATCGTGCTCATTCATTGCAGTCCTCCGAGGCTCAGTTGTGATTTAACCTCAACCGTTGATATTCCAGATATAACAGTTACTATGTGTTAATACCCAATTCCTTTGTCTACCTATTTATTTCAGTTCTATGCCATTTTCCTTAATTTCTATGGTTTCCAAGTTTTCTTTAATGATTATCATTCCTTGTTGTTTCACCCTTCTGCTGTGCAATTAAGTCTCGCTTGAACTTGTCTCTCCAATTGGGATCTCTACCTCTTTCCTTCCTCTGTGTATTCGCCACGACTCCACCTGCATATATTTACTTTATGCAATCTCTCATAACACCTTATTCATCATTTAACAACCGAAATACCCATTTATACATACTCCAATCAATCTCTGTATGTATAAATACAAATAAATAATTACATAATGAAACTTCTATCTTTTTGGCCTGATTCTTCTTTACAGTGGCCTTTGATTTACAAATCTGCCCGTAGGCTTACAACACTCCAATCTGCTATCTATTTTCCTATTCAACCTCTCTAACCTCTGTTCATGCCTTTTACGCTTACATTTATACAATGGCATTCTAAAACCACTTTCTTGTTTAAATCCCTAAATCCCTTAACAATATCCTAAAATCTCCTTCTGATCCCTAAGGATTCTCCCAAATTCACTAAATCATGAACTAACTCCTAATGTAGGATTTACAATCATTTCTCAATCCTCTCATGAGTCAATTACCCTAAATCTCTCATGTTCTCCTACATTCGAGAACATTTACAATAAGGCCTCACAATATTCGATTAATTCCTACTCTCATTACAATCACTCAAAACATTAAATAATTACATAAATCCAATACTTACGAAACCAACTTCCTTGAAATACAAGACCCCATATTTCTACTAGAATAGAATGATAATATTGAGCTGGATGCTCCTGCATCAAAAAGGAACAAGAAATATCAAAAGAAGAAGATATACACCAAGAACCAACCCTGGAGGTTGAAAAATAAGAAATGAATCTAACGATATCTTCTAATCCATTGGTAAGAATTACTACTCCCCAAACCCTCAAATAGAAGGATACATCAAGAAGGAAAAGGTAATATTGATTATTGATTTAGTTAGTGCCCGTAATTTTATTCATTGTAAGATAGCCAAGGAACTTAATTTCTTTCTATATCCAACCCTAGAGTATCATGCAATGGTTGCAAATGGAGGAACTATAAATTTCTCAGGGAAGTGACATGATATCAATATAACCATGGGGCAATATGTATTGAATAGTCCAATGCATTCCATTCCAATGGGTGGTCTTCGTATTGCATTACGGGTCGAAGAGTTACAATCTTTGGGGACGATAAATTTTACTTTTCAAGAATTTTTCTTTAAATTTCCAGACAAGGAAATGAAACTGAGTTAACGAGTTTTTCAGGGAAATCGGGGAATATATTCAACTCTAACAGCATGATAAATATTTTAAAGAGAGAACAACAAGGGATAATTTCACAATTATTCTCATTGGATGTTCAAACACTCAAATAATCCATTTTTGTAGATATCCAAAGAGCCTTGGACAATCATTACAAGGTATTAAAACTTCCAAAGGTATCCCACCTATTAATTATCATGACCATTCTATTCACTTGATTCTAGGAATTGTTCCCCAAAAGAGTGAAATTGAGGACATGGTTGTAGAAATGTTAGAGGGGGATGTAATTCAACCTTGCCACATTTCTTTCTATTCTCTAGTAGCATTGGTGCAAAACAAGTATGGATCATTGCATATGTGTCCAAACTATAGGGAGCTCAATATTAAAGATAAATTTCTCATTCTAGTCATTGATTAATTGTTGGATGAATTACATGGAGAAATTCACTTCACTAAGATAAAATTCTTAGAAAAACATGCAAAGCTCATAAAGGTAATTATGAATTTTAGGTCATGCCTTTTAGCCTTACTAATGCACCTTCCACATTTCATGGTTTGATGAATACCACTTTCAAACCCTTCCTTACCAAATTTGTGTTAGTATTTCTTGATGTACTAATCTATAAGAAGTCATGGAAAGATGATGTTCAACATGTTGGCATGGTGCTTAAATTATTGGAGGAGAAATAATTGTATCCAAAACTCTCCAAACTTTTTGGGGTATAAGAGGTGGAATATTTGGGTCATATTATATCTCATGAGAGTGTTAAGGTAGACCCTAAAGAAATTAGAGTCATCAAGGGATTGAAAACCCGCACAATGATAAAGCATCTTCCAGAATTTCTCGGGTTGCGAGGGTATTATCAAAAATTTGTTCAGGATTATGGGAAATAATGACACCGCATACAACATTACTGAATAAAGATGAATTTTTTGGGACTCCAAAAGAATCCGAGTCCTTTCAACATCTTAAAGAGGTAATGTGCCAAGCTCTATTCTCAGCTACACTAGACTTCACAAAAACCTTTATTATGGAATGTGATGCCTCGGGAAATTGAATTGGTGTCATTTTAATGTAATAATAAAGACCCATTTCTTTTGAAATTAATCCAATCAAGGGAAAGTATTTACACTAATATATTTATAAGGAAATATTGAGAATACTACATGACCTAAAGAAATGACACCCTTACCTATTGGGAAAGCACTTCAACGTAAAAGAAGATTGTGATAGTCTTAAATATTTCTTGGAACAAATATTACTATAAGAAGAGAAACATAAAAGTATCACAAAGATGTTTGGTTATGAATTTGAAATCATCTAAAAAAAGGGGAGGAAAAATGTTCTTGTAGATGCACTCTTAAGAAGGGATGAGGATGTGGAACCATTTCCTTGTTCTATTTTAATTATCAAACCTAACTGGATAATGAAAGAAACCGATGAATGGGAGAATGAAAAAGAGGTGTGGACACTCAAACAAAATTTGCAGAAACATCCCAATACATCCGATACATTTATTTGGAAAAATGATTCATTATGATACCAAGATCGCTTATATATATGTAAGAACTCCCAAATCAAACAAATTGTTATTTTGGAATTGCACACCTCTATTATAGATGGGAAATCAAATTTTTTAAAAACTTACCACAAGATCAACAACGATTTTTTTGGATCGCCTTAAATTTGATATTCGAATTTTTGTGGAAAAATGCTTAGTTTTGCAAGAAAATAAAGTTGAGAAAATTAAGTCCCTGGGTATTATGCAACCATTAGCCATTTGATGTCAACATTGGGAGGAGGTATGAATGGATTTTATCATAGGTTTACCCAAGTTTGAAGGATAAAATGTCATCATGGTGGTACCTCATAAGATTACAAAGTATGCACACTTTCATGCACTATCTCATCCTTTCAAAGCTATTACAATCACTATTTCATTTCTGGAAATAGTTCAAAAGCTACATGGAAACCTAAAGATTATTGTAAGCATTAGAGATCCCATTTTCACTAGAATTTTTTGAACAAAATTATTTTACGGTCTTCATGGTTAATTATCTCCTAACTCATATTTTCATCGCCAACCTAACAGGGAAACCAAGATAGTGAACCTGGAACCAATGTTTGGAAGGATATATTTGTTTCTTTGCATATGATAAACAAAAATAATGGGTTAAGTGGTTACCTCTTGCAGAATGGTGGTATAACACTTCCTTCCATATTGTAGAAGAAATGAACCCATTTATGGCACTTTATGGATATCATCCACCATCTATCCCATCACCTTAAGATACAATTGTAAGGTTCAAACAATGTAATACCACATCGACAATGAACAAGAAGTTAGCCTACTCTTAAATGATAACCAAACTCTAGCACATTATTCAACGAATCAAGAAGTTGATCAACATCATACTGAAAGAATTATTGATATGGGTGATTGGGTATTTTTGCAGCTACAAGCATAAAAACAAATCTCCCTTAGGCAAGCTAAGAAGGATAATAAATTATCATGCAAGAACTATGGCCCTTAGAAGGTGTTCCAAAATATCTATAATATGGCATACAATTAAAGCTTCCAACATCTTTGCAAGTATGCCTAGTTGTAACAACCCCTGGTTGATTTTCCATGTAAATAAAATAACAGCAAGGTCATGGGACAAATATTCGAAGTTAAATGATGGGTGGAACACTATAGTGGTAATCCTTTGTGGATTTATAATGACTATTAAAATTGGAAAAGGCATTGACAAAGGTAAAGGGGCAATAAATGGCATTTAATTATGAAAATAATGGAAAATGGTATAAAAGGAAGGTGAAGAGAAACAAATTTCCATGCAAGGGAAATTAGAGGAAAAATTAACGAAAATGAAGAAAAAGGGGAAATCAATGATAAAAAGAAATTAGATAATCGATTGCTATCCTTTTGACAGTTTTGAGTTGAGGTATTTTTCATTCTCTCATTCTCTTGTACGCTGGAGCATTCTTGGAGCATCCTTAGAGAATTATAACATTCGTTTGGATTTGTAGAATGAAGAAAAATCAAGGAAACATAAGGAGACAACTAGATCAATAGATATAGCAGACTTACTTTGTAGGTAACATATTGCATGTATGATCTCTTTGGTACCTTTTAAATGCATGGTAAATGCATGTTGTTCCTTAGTTATGTGTTGTCATTGACATGGAGATTTTCCTAGATTCATAGTGGTTTCAACCTTTCCTTGTAATTTCCTTCATAGCCATGGTGTAGTAGGTTTCCCATTTGGTTTTATGAGTGGCTCTCAGGTTTCCTATAGTCTTGGGTTGGAACAAATGCTCTGGAGCCGTGAAACATCTTGGGTTCCCTGGAGGTTTTTGGGTGCGTTAGTAGTCCCTGGAAACTGTGGGTTGGGACAAACACTTTGGAGCCCTAAAACAACTTGAGCTCCCTAAAGGCTATGGGTTAATTTACTAGCTCCTACAACCTTGGACAACTTAGATAGAGACCAATCTAGTTTGGTATTAATCAATTAAGGATTAGTTAGGTGAAATCACAACGGTTTAGCATTTAGGTGGTGTGGCCTCTAGAATATAGTGGGGGGTGATTGGCTAAAAGATAGATTTGGTTCAACCCAATCCATGATCATGTAGTATGTGGAAGTCGTTGAATTGGTTGTCCTTTTCATATGTTAATATTAGTTATTTTTATATTATGATATATGAGAAATTGTATTGGTTATTATGGTGATCCTATGGCTGATTTTTCATGTCTATTTTGGTTATATGTTGGTTATATGCTTGACTAAATGAAGTGCTCTTACTATGGATATTGTTGGGCCTCAAAATAGTCCTTATTCTCACTCCATTATTCACCAATATCTTCACATTAGTTCCATATTACCTTCATGTCACCTCCATTCCACCTCCACATCATTACATTTACCTCATCATTGGGTTATAACTATTCTTTTCCAAATTTTATTAATTCTTAACATTTTAAGGTGGATTTATGGTTAAACTTTAGAAAATAATATGCTTATACTTATAACTAACAATTAAAATAAGTTTCTTGACATGTGTAGGTACAAAGGAAGCTTCCAAGGCATCTTTATGTGGCACTCTATGTTCAAATTCGAATTTGAGAAGATCATGGACCTCATGGAGGAGATCATGGAGGATAGGGTTATGTGTCACCATTGGTTGAGAAAAATGTGGGTCAAAGGAGGGAATAGTGGGTCTACATTTATTAGTTTGTTATCATAGTTTTTGTATAAATAGGAGTACCTTCTCCATTCCAAAGAGAACGACTCTTGGAGCATGTATCCAACTTATGATGGAATAGAATAAAGCTTCATTTTACATAAATTTTCATTCTATAGTTTTAGATATGTGTTGTCTTAATGTAGAATATGGAATAGTTTGTCACTTTGTTCTTAAGAGAATTGAGCTCACTCTAAAAGGATCAAAGAAAATTTTTATTCCATAATAGATCTTATTTCATTTAATTGCTTACATGTTTGAGGGCTTGTTTGTGATTGATGAATGAGTTTTAAATTAAAATCTTATCAGCATATGAGGGGACAACCAAGGGTCTAAGTTAGGCTCTCTCTCCAGTTGATTTGCATGATAATTGAAATTCATTCTTTTACTTTTAAGTTTCAAGTTATTTCATTTCTTACGCTTATGAATGAATCTTAGTTTAGTTTGGGTGAGTATACAAGGGGACAATCAAAGGACTAAGCTAGTCTCTCTCTCTATTTGAATCTAAACAACAATCAAAATTCATTCTCTTGTCTTTATTTCAAGTTTCTGGTTTTATGTAATCTATGATTTCTTTTCAATCTATAATATTATAGAGAAGGACAACCAGGACCTCCTCAATTAGGAGCCTCTTCCCTTGCATATTATGTTGAATCATAAATAATTTAGTTAGACATAGAGTTAATTGCCTACTCCTGCATATATTTTGCGAACATCATCACAAGCTTACGAGTATCCCTTGTTGATAATTTAATGAAAGCAATTTAAGAAATTAAATTGCCCAACCAATATCTCTCATGATTTGATCAATTATTGAATGTTGACGAGTGCACAGGTTAACAAGTGTTGTTGAGAGGGCATTAAGCCTTCTTATTGATTTTTAAATTAGGTTCAAAAGTTTATGATTAGATATTCATTCATGACCTATAGCTTATATTTTTTTCACGTGTTTGATGAAATATCTATCATGTACTAGGCATGTTATAGTCAAGATCTTGTTCTAATTTTGTATGGCTAGCCTTTTCATCATGGTATTTATGATTATGGAAAGTTACAACAAATTGTAGGCAGTGATCTGGAAGGTTGCCTACAAAAGTGGCATAGGTATCACGACTGCATGCATTGAACTAAGGAATTTGGGTCATAACCACTAGAAGCCAGGCCTTTCCATGTAGTTTTAGCCTCTCAACCACATGCATGTGGTGTTATGGCTTTGGTTGGGTAGTTTCTCTTGCGAAAAAGAGTTCCAACTTAGCGATTAATCACCTAGGGTGGTTTGTAGGCTCCTAAGTGGTTTGTAGTCCCTAAGGGATGGTTATAAGTATTTCATTAGTTGGCCCACTTCCATAACTCGAACATGGAGATCCGGTCATGTCATAGTGACACTGAACACTTGTTTACCCTAGATAGTTTGTAAAAGTGGTTAAATTTGGGGTGAGGCAGTTACAAAGTGATATAAGAGAGAGGTTGTAACACCTGACCTCACGGTAATGTAGATCATCGTACAGGTTTATGTGTTTGGCATGTAGGTATTATAGCAAATTGTTGTTATATGCATTGTAGTTATATGCATAACTCTCATTCAATTGTGGTTGTGGTTACATACATGATAGATGTTAGTTTATTAGTGTGGTTATATGCATGTGCATCGATTAGTCATCCATGACAGTTAAATTGTTTATTATATGCATTGCAGTCATATGCATTATGATTATTGTCATATTGGTTTTCATTATGTCTATTGCATGGCCATGTCGCTTTGCTTTTGGTATTGCATTCTTGTTTGGTTTCCTATGTTTTATTTTTCTTTCCTTTTGTTCTTGCCTTTTATGTTTTGAGGATCTTGGTAATTGGTTAGGAAAGGGGAAAGTTAATGGAGCTAGGGGAGAGTTGAGTGGAACCCAATAAGTAATGTAAGGCCTTGATGAGGTCCAATGCATGAATGAAGGGAAACTCAAGGAAAGAATGTGACAACCAGTTTCGCTCGTTGGGTCCATTGGGGTAAATGGACATTGGTAAGATAGTTATGAGAAAGATGACAGGAAAAGTAAATTAAATGGCCTTGAGGTATGAGATTCCTTGGCTATGTTGGGAATTGTCATTCTAAATCTTGTGCATGTGTTGAACGGATAAATAAATTTCTCTTCGCATTCACCTTATGCACATTGGTAATTATTTTGTGATCATGATTATGTTGATGTTTATATATATGTGTGTGTGTGTGTGAATGACATTCTCTATCAAGGTTGTCAAAGGCCATTCTTGTAGAAGAATGATTACTTATGTAGGTGAATGGGATGAAAAGGTTCTTCGTTATGAGGAATCAAGTGGGTAGAGTAGCCTTGAAATATCTATGAGGTAATTATCATGTGTATATAATTTGATATTATGTTCTTATAACTACGCACATGTTTATGTTATAACAGGAAATGTTGAAGGATACTTTATCATAATGAAAGTAGTGTGATCTGCAACATTCTACGAAAATCATGGATAGTAGAAAGAACCACAAACTCAAGACTTGGGTTGTGCATACACACAGTTAGGAATGGGAAAGACACTAGAGGCAATAATTCCTGGTAGAGACATTGTGGTCTCTAGATGTGTAGTGTTGTTTTTGTGTACATGTTGTACATGTTGTGTTGTATACATGTTGTACATGTGGTGTTGTGTACATTGCATACATGTTGTTTTGGGTACATGTGGTACTTTGTTATGAGTGTTTTTTACTCGTTACATCGTGACATGTGTATCCATTGTATTGTACTATGTATACGTATATGTATTTTGGTGTACACTACGTGTACGTGTATGTGTTGTGTTATACAATGTGTGTGGGGGTATGTGTTGTGATGTACAATATGTGTATTTTTACATTTTGGGGATAGGTTCTCTTGATCCATAAAGGTTGTAGGATGAAGCCCTATAACAACTTGGGTTCCCTAGAAGTTGTTGGTTGGAGCCCTATAATATCTTGGCTACCTTGGAGGATGTGTGTTGAAATAGTAGTCTGGTGAGCCCTAGACAACTTGGGTTGATACCAATATTGAGTTGTTGATATTGAGGATGGAGGTGATATGGTCTTTGGATAACCTTACTACTAATACTACATATGGAAGAGGAGGCACTGAGTGATTTTTGGGCTTGGTAACCGATCTAGTATGTCTATGTGGTCAACAGAACATAAGACAATAAGTTCTTTCCGAGTCTAGAAACCGATCTAGTGTGTGTATAGAAAGAAACAAAAGAAAGGTAGAAGAATATAACCATTGGAAATATAAGTATCAATATTTTGTTTCATTTTTAGTTATGCACATAATCTATGGTTTTTATTTATGATGGTTGAGTTTTGAGCTAACAAAATATGATATGTTTATAAATGATGATTTGACCGAAGAGATAATTTTACTTGTTGTGAGAGGAAGTAAACAAAATCAGAAGTGTACCTTATTAATGAGCTAACAATGAGGTATGATTTGAATTTATTTCAATTATTTTCAAGTCTAATGGTAACTATGTGCTTTGTACAGGAAAACATGGAAAACCCCCAGTTTCGGTGGTTGGAATTGGCTGCAAGAGTGTTAGCAAAAATAGTAAAAGGAATTAGAACAAGAAACAATGTCTTGGTAAATAATTCAAGAGAAGGGCCATAATGGGACACTGGTACCCAATAGTGTCCATTGTTTCCTATGAGCATGTTATGACTGGTATGATGGTTTTGAGCCAGGTATATGCCTTTATTTTTATACTTTCGGATGTGAGAAAACCTTGCCAATGGATGGATTGCATGAGAAGGGGATGTCAAGGAACTTAGAAGGTGAGTGACTGAACGAAAGGGGGTGACCGTATTTCTCAGGGGACTGGGAATCAGATAAGGGAAGGTTGGGGAATATTTGTTTTGATCATTATCATGGCAATATGCAATCAAAAGAACATTGGAATTGTGCCCTGAAATAATGATTTGATAACTGTTCGCTGAAAGAACAAGTAGTGAAAGGATTGTAGCGCTATACATTAGATGTGTAATTGATTCTGAAAGTGGATTCTAAATTTCCTAGGAAGTAGGTGAATCCTCCTACTATTTTGAGGGTGGAAGTGTGAGCTTCTAGATTCCCTTATCACTAATGCAAACATCATATCCTTTTATTTGATGGTTAGAGAAAATGTGCATATGTATATATGTGTATATTATTGTAAGTATTGTATCGAGTTGGGCTTATAAACCTCCATAAGTAATATGGTGATCATGTTTTCAACAGTTGGTTATTGTAAATTCTGCATCGAGTTGTGTTACAAATATCCATGGAAAACATGTTTTTCTTGTTATACCTACCATTGAACACTGAGGACATTGTTCTCCTAAGGGGGAGGAGTTTATAGTAGGCCCTGGTTGGTTTTCCATGTAAATGAAATAATAATAAGTAGTGGGCATCACTTGTGGATTTAAAATGCATATGGAAATTGGAAAAGGAATTGGCAAAGGAAAAGAGGAAATAAATGGAATTTAATTATGAAAATAAAAGGAAATAGGAGAAAAGGAAGGTGAAGAGACAAAAATTTGCATGCAAGGGAAATTAGAAGAAAAATGAAGGAAAATGAAGTAAAACGAAACAACAATGACATAAATACAACAAAGAATCAATTTCTAGACTTTTGAAAATTTTTAGTTGAACTCATGTTCATTCTCTCATACTCTTTCACACTTAGATCATTCTTGTAGCATACTTAGAGCATTCTAGCATTCACTTGGATTTGAAAAAAGACAGATAAGGAAAATAAGGAAGTGCAACGAGATTGTTGGATCAATAGCTACAATAAACTTACTTTGTAGGTAAGATGTTCCATGTGTGATCTCCTTGTTGTTTTTTGGATGCATGATGTGTGCATGTGGTTCCTGGGTTATTCCATGTCATTGGCATGGATATTTCCCTAGGTTGACATTGGTTGGAACCTTGTCTAGGAATTTCCTAGATAAAGATCATTTAGTGGGTTCCCCTTTAGTTTTCTGATTATTTCTCAAGTTTCCTATCATTGTGGGTTGGAAAAAATGCTTTGAAGCCCTAAAACAAGTTGGGTCCCCTAGAGGCTATGGGTTGAGTTACTAGTAATTGAAACCCATGGGTTGTGGCAAACACTCTAGAGCCCTGAAACATCTTAGGTTCATTGAAGACTGTGAGTTCAGTTACTAGTTCCGAGAGCCATACATAGTTTTGATAGAGCAATCTGGTTGGATATTAGTGATTTATGGACCGGTTAGATGAAATCACTATGGTTGAGGGTTGACGTGGTGTGGCCTATGGAAGCCCTGGTTGGTTCTATTTTGGTTTAAACCATATGATCCCAAATTCATACCTGGAATATGGTGTAGGGGTGATTGTCTAAAAGAGATATTTGATTCAACCCAATCTATGGTCAGGTGGTATGTGGAAGTCCCTGGCTTGGCTAGCATTTTCATATTTTAATATGAGCTATTTTACTATTATGATATATGATCACTTTTGTTTCTTATTATGGTGATCTTATGGATGATTTGTCATGGTTTATGTTCTGGTTATATGATGGTTATATGCTTGATTAAATGAATTTCTCTTAGAATGGATCTCTCTCATGATTTGATCAGTGATTGAATGATTGATGATGCATGGGCTAACAAATGTTTTTGTAGCTAGCTTGAGATGGCATTGATGTTGGCATTATTTTCATTGATAGAAAAGGAGAATTGAATGTATGGAGTAACATCAAGGAGAAGTAGCAATGAAATGAGCAGCAAGGAGAAGCAAAAATGCAAGGTGCAACAGTAATGAAAGTTACAAAAAGGATAAGCAACAATTCAAGGAGCAACAAGGAGGAACAATAGTTCAAGGAGAAGCAAGGAAAGGAGGGAAAACAATGTAAGGAGAAGTATGGAGTAGCAAGGTAGGAAACAACAACACTACAAGTAGAAGCAAGGAGCAATAGTAATGCCAGGAGCAGCAAGACATAGCAAGGCAATGAGTAGTAGAAAAGTAAAGAAGAAACAATGAGAAACAAATAAAAGGAGCAACAGTAGTTGCTACAGGAAAAGTTTGAGTTATCCTCCAATATGGTGTGTTTATGGCTTTATGCTCATGTTGATTCCTTTGACAAGTCTTGAAGAGCTGATGTAATTCAAGAGATTACTTATTGTTGTGATTAAGCTAAATCACTATGATGCAAGGCAAATGAAAGACTCCATGATGACAAAGGCAAGGAAAGACTCCATGAAAACAAGGTTATTGAGACAATAACATGAAGATCGTTGTGATGCATTAATGATAAATGTTGATGTTGATCATGTGGAATGAATACTCATGCGTTATTCCTACAATTTTAGATGATGTTTGCATTAGGTCGATGCATTTAATCATAACAAGTGGTTGAAATTAATATTGGATGGGATTATTTATTTATTTTTCCCAATATTTAAGATATGAAGAATTTGGGAACGAATGAGTGGAAGAAAAAGAGTCAAGCATGTTCACTTCATATTATCATGTTGGATACAAAGATACAAGTATATTTATAAAAGATATAATTTTGTAAAGCATTGTGATATTAGACAGTGGGAGAATGTGTGAGATTTGATTGAGGTATTATTCCTTAGTTACCTAGCACATATCAAGCTGATGTGAAGCAAATTTGAAGGGATGAAGAGGCTAACATGAAGATGGAGATATGAAAAAATTATGACCAGGTAAACCACCACATTGTTGTTTCCTTTTGTATTAAGGGATTTTAGTCTCCTTTAAATTATTGGCTTGATAAACATTAGGTTGGATCCTGTTGACTTAGGATCCTCCTGTGGGTTGTATCCTACCGAAAGCATATGGGAGTTGGAGCTTCCTTGCATGTTGTAGCTTGCAGAAAATTGATGTAGCAACCTCTTGTAGGTTGGAGCCTACAAAAGATCAAATGTAAGAAGGAGTAGGCAATTTCCTTTGCATCAAAACAATAATAAAGTCATGGTTTTCTCCCTTTATTGGTTTCCACTTATATCTAGTGTCAATATGTGTTGTTATTATATGTTGATGTGATGTTTTGGTTGTCTTATTACTTGATGTTCACATATTCAGGCTGCTGGTCATTATTTGTTAAAATGATGATGTACTGTTTTAGTGAATGAGTTTAAAAAAAAAAATTTTAATGTCCATGAATGGAATAAAATTATTCACCCCCGTCTCAATTTAGTAAAGTTTTCATCAATTGGTATCAGAGCCAACTTCCTCCATTGTAAGCCTAACAACTTGAAGGTAGATATAGTTCAGTCATGAAATATCAAATTATACATGTGCTTAGTACATCAAACTTTCATGAATGGAGAGATAAGGTTAAAACAAAATTGATAGCTTATGGACCTAGTGTATGGAAGCTTGTATGTGAGGTTACTGTAAATATTCCCCCTCACTGCAAGAACAATAGTGGAATGCTAAGAAAAAATGTAATATGTAAAGAATCTTCATAACGAGGATCTAGATATAGTAATACACTTAAATTCTACAAAAGAAATATGGCATATATTGCATTTCATGCATGAAGGAGACACTAGTAGCTAAACTGTAAAAAATGAGAAGATAAAGAGGAAGAAGAGGAAAAAGGAAAATCCCAGTAAGAAGGAAAGTATCTACTCAAATGGGGTCTCTACTAGTGTGAATGGGCATTATTTCCATGAAGAAAAAGATAGTTGAAGAACAAGTCAAGTTTCACATGGCCTTCATTGAAACAGAAAGATTTAAGAATGAAAACAAAGATCTAAAGAAACCAATGCAAATATGTGATGAGAGAGAGCATAAGTACAAGGAGGAAATTGCCATTTTGAAGACACAACTTCAAAAATAAAGGACAACAGAAGTGATGTTGAGTAACCAAATAAACGACAAAGAGGTACTGTGAGAAATATTAGAGTATGAGATTATTTCAGCTAGAAGAGAGTTAGATGAAAATAACAAGTTGTGTAAGCAGCTAGAAGAGGATTGTTCATAGATGAAGAACTCAAAAATAGTATCCATTAAGGATGATAATGAAGCATCCATAGAAATACTTGTAGGATAAGGGATAAGCACCATTTTTAGTAAAGAAAAGAAAAAAACAAGCAACAATCTCCAAATCGAGAAAATGAGATGAAGAAAGGGTTCAAAGCAAGAAGACCATTTTCTCCTAAAAATGAGTTGAAGCTATTCAGAAGATCACAAAGGAGATTTTTTGCTCCCTTGAAAGATATCAAGTGTTTTCTCTTGTCATGAGCCTGGACATATTGCAGAAAAATGTAAGAGAAATAACATCAAGCTTAATCAACAAGAAATGCAGCAAATGAGAAGACTGCCTCAAACTAGCAAATAGAGAAAACAACCATCTACTAGGTTCACAAATTATTTTTTTTAGTTACTATTATCTGTGTAATGACTTTGGATTGAATGTAATTTTTACACAAAGAAAAACACCATGTTCTCTATCTCTTGGCCACACAAGATTTTTTGTGTGTGGTAATGCTAGCCACAAAGCCAAAAAATGCAAGTTGCCACATAAACTAAAGAAATCTAGACATATGATAAAATCCAACCAAAGCAGACCAAACTTTGATTTAAAAGGAAATACATATATGAGAAGACATCCTACTAAAGTATGGAAAATGAAAAGAGCAATTTGATAAAATGAAGTCAACATGACCTGTGGGGCAGCTTAAGAAAGAAAAAGAGAAATCCATTCAGGGTTAGAGGAGCAATGCCATTTCAAGGGGAGAGCAGCTGAAAGAGTGTGTTGGAAGATATAACAAATATAAGAAGATTAATTCTATTCATCAAATATGACAAAGGAATCTTGTTGAAGTGGATGTATCAATCTTGATTTCATATATCAACCATGACAAACAACACATACATCTCAAGATATATAATGAGCGAGTAGAAGATATGATCCATGGTAATGTTACAATTCATGGGAGGAGCAACCTGTTAGAAAGGAGTATATGTGCACAACAATACCTAGACAAACTAAGAATATAATATAATATAATTTAGTAAAGTTTTTGAATTGGTCAAAATCTCTGATGTTTGAAGCAATCTAAAGGAAACATGAAGGCATGGGATATAGAAATAAATCTTATCTACTAATACCATTTGAAGTTCCCAAAGAACCAAGAATTTGGGACTCTATTTGTTTGGTTAGAGAAGAATTAGGTGGAGATTGGACTTGAAGTCATGTTCATTTGAGCTCACCATGCTCAAGGAAAAGAATCTTAAAGAAAATTGTATCGAAAATGCTATCAAAGAGGTGTTACCTTCTCATGAAAATAACCATTGAATATGGTTTGATAGAGATCAAGAAAAAATAGGTAAAGCATCATCACCATCGATAAATATGGCATTTTGAAACTTCTTCCATGGGAGATGACAAGAAAGAGGTAAAAATGAACAGTGAGGCCATTAATATTTCAAAGGGGCATATTGATAGCATGAAAATAAATAAAACTAAAAAGAAAAACTCCAACTGGCACAATCATTCAAAGAATGAGCAGGCATAGAGCATCAAAATCGACAAGTGGGATTGAAAAAATGGCTCCACAAGGTCCTGTTATTTCAGATCTCATTTTGTAAACGAAATTTAATTTATCTGTGTGCTTACCCTATAAAAAAAAGACAGCGGAATCTAATGAGTATTTCTTTTGTCTTGGGTGAACACATTTTTGTTCAATGGGGAGCTTTAAATGTGTTGATAATATTCTAGATTATGTGTTGGATTGGGATTCTTTGCAGTGATATTTCAAATATTTGCAGAAGAATCAAATAAAAGAGCTGGGTTATAGAGATTCGACCTGTCTACAGAAGCAACGATAACTAAAATAGACAGATGTTCAGATGAACGTTGTACATTATTATTTTGCAATGTAATCTCTCTAGGAACAAATATTTTGGGAGCATTATAATATTGACAACAATAATGAATTGGTTGTTACGTTAATTCAATGGCATAGTAAATATTATATTTGTATCATTACATTGCAAGGTGCGTTGCAGATTTTAGGGTTTCATGCCCTGAGTTAGCCCATGTCATATTCTATGACATTCCATAGAGTCCATATTATGACACGCTGACATCTGTAGAGTGCATTCATATTAGCAGCTTATTATTTGCAGTACATTGAAAAGTGCAGATCTTACAATTTCAGTGTGATATTCATAAATTGAGGGCATGAAACCGGAGCCATTACCTAGATTGGATTATGAAACACTTTTTTGTAAGCAAAAAAGTGTTGACAACATTCCATAGGTGGCATTGGTATTACAATGGTGGCAGTGTTGTGTTAATTTTACAATGATGGATGGAGTTCAATAATATATCATGCTGAGGGACAACGGTAACAATGTGAAAGTTTTTTCTTATTGTCAACATACTAGGAACATACAAGCCGTTGATTCACAAGCTAATTGATTTTATATGGGATATTGTCAAGTATGGGAACTGCACACAACTATATTAAATATAAATTATTAGATAAATATCCTGAGGACAATGAGAAGCATTATTCGACTGTGAATTATAGCCAGCTGGCGGGTGACCACAAACATAATTCTATGAAAACTGATTTTTAATGATGTAAATTGGTTCAAAACTCGCACTCACCCAGCTGTTCCATGTGAGCCAGTTATTTTACATATGCTATATAAGGAATTTATTATGGAACTGAGTGGTATTGCGATTGTATTTTATAAAGTGGCATCCTCATAATATCTTTATTTTCGAAAGCATAGCTCGCTCCTTGCACCAACCATGAAAATCAGTATGGAATCCAATAATTTTGAAAAGAAAATACCAGAGCTAATTACTGGAGACCCCTTGAACATCGTAGCCCAGTCACATGGAGAGATTCTCAAGAAAATGAATTTTATGATGTATATTGAATTGAAAATCTTCATCTCGGAAGCTAATAGGAAAAGGGTTGTAGGCGAGGGGGGCGGAACGAAGCACGAAGACAAACCAGGGTTTCAAACGGTTACAGAGGTAGTCCTCCATGGAAGGACACAAAGGAGGGAGCTCCAATCCCTCCTACAAGCAGGTTGTGGCCATCATGGGAAAAAACCAATGGAAAATAACATAGGGCCTTCAAAAGGAAGGGAGAGAAGCAATGAAGAGGAACAGGAGGGAACTAAGTCAACGAAGCATAATGATGCAAAGGAAAACGAGGAAGAAGACAAGGATCAAGGCACTAAAGGTAAATCACACATGGGACCATGCAAGCCCAAAGCGTCAGTAACTCCGAGGGTCATCTTAAATGATTCGGTGCTACACGCGCACAGGGTTCAGATGCAAACTTATGCTATCATTTGTAAATTCATGGGTTTATGGACCACTAAAAAATCTTTACAAACGTGGATTAAATAACACTCGAAACCAAAAGGCGACATTGACCTACATCTTGGGTCTAAGGGTTTTTCGCTGTAGTATTTGCAAATATTGAAGATAAGAACAGAGTAATTGAAGGAGGGCCCTACATTTATGTTGTAGCGGGAGTCTATATGAGACCTTCGATTATGAATTTTGTTCCAGAATGCAAAACTTTTAATTCAATCCGAGCTTGCGTAAGACTCTATTCTCTACCTCTTAATTACTCACAAACAAAATCTCTATCCGCCATAGGACATCTGTTCACAAATGTAATGAGCATGGACATCTGTTCAGAGACTGTCCTCTTAGTAAAACAGAGAGCAAGAACAAATCTGACACAATGAAGCATTCTAGAAGCTTCTTCAAGGTGGAACATAAAGGAAAAGGAGGAAAAAGAGGACCAAAAGCACATAAAACAGCAGGGCAACAAGCTAGCTAGAACATGTTTCAAGTCCTTGAAGTAGACGATGGTTCATTGGAAACAGATAAGGCAAACGAAGGAAACCCAGTGGAGGAGGAAAAAGTAGAAAACAATGAACAAATACAAGAAAATAACAAACAAAAAGAATTTATGATGAGTGACGCAGAACACGATATGGATCATGATATGACCCGAAGT
Organism: Pinus taeda; assembly: GCA_000404065.3. NCBI lineage: Eukaryota > Viridiplantae > Streptophyta > Pinopsida > Pinales > Pinaceae > Pinus > Pinus taeda. The sequence continues at coordinate 3,214 of APFE031035747.1, read as the reverse complement.
GAGATGGAAATGGAGGACCATGAACTCCAGGAAATTCTTGAAAAAGAGAACCTACATTTAGAAGGTTTGTTGAATCAAGGAACCAAAGAAGTGTTAGACTTATTACCTACAGAGGAGTTAAATAGGGTTCAACAATTGTTTTTATGGAAAACCCAGACTAAAGGGATGGACAAAAAAAAACACAAAGATAGGCAAAGCAACAAAGGAGTGAAAATGATGAAAAACATAGCAGGACTAGCACCCAAAAACCCAGGAAGGAAAAGGGGTAGAAAAAATAAAAATGAGTTGTTGATGGAATGTGGAAAGCTAATGATAGATTCAAGTAAGATGAAAGACCTAACGAGTTACTCCTTTACTAATATTTAATAATGAAGTTCACTTATTGGAATATCAGGGGTCTAGGTAGTAAAAGGAAGCAAATATTATTGAGTAATAGAATGAAACAAGCAGCTCCACATGTGATTTTCATTCAGGAAATGAAGTGTTCCATCCAGAAGATTAGAAATATGCATAGTAAATGTCTCAATAGATTTGAGTTTCTTGAAGTCAAAGCAGAGAATACAAGAGGAGGTATTATCGCTCTTGGGAACCCTAAAAAAATTAGCTTAATAGATGTGAAGGCATCTAGGGATTACTTATATGTAGTAATTCAACTTGTGGGAGACAAAGAAACCTACCTGGTAACCAATGTTTATGGCCCTCAAAGAACGGATGACAAACTTAGGCTTTTGAACTCTCTGGACATTCTTAGAGACAGACATGTAGGAATACCTTGGATATTGAGGGGTGATTTCAACATGATGCAATCACTAATGGAAAAAAACGGGGAACTAGAGTTCTAGGCAAAGACTTTTTCGCTTTTCAAACCTTTATCAATAAGATGAAGCTGGTGGACATTGTAACAAGTAACAAAATATTTACTTGGAATAATAAAAGAGGAGAAGAGTCTCAAGTAGCCTAAAAATTACGCAGATTCATAAGGTTAGAGGATGTTATACTAAATGACAAGGAAATGGCAGCAAGAGTGCTCCCCTTTGGAGTCTCATATCACTCACCAGTACAACTGGAAGTTCAAGGCATTGGTACCCCCAGGAACAGACCTTTAGATTTGAAAACATCCGGCTTTCCCACCCAGATTTCATCAGCAACATAGCCAAATGGTGGTCAGAATATTTAAACATTCAGGGAACCAAAATGTTACTTCTACAGAAAAGATTAAAACACATCAAGCTCCGGCTTAAAGATTGGAACAAGAAAGAATTTGGCAATATCTTTGAAGAGAAAATAATTATTGAAGGTAAAATGCAAGAAATTAATCAAGACCTTATCAAGGAGGGCCATGACAAAGTCAAAAGTGATGAAGCCACCGAATATTATCAAAACTCGGAGCATTTATGCAAACAAGAGGAAATATTTTGGAGACAAAAATCTAGAGTCCAGTGGCTAAAAGAAGGCAAACATAATACCAGATTTTTCCACAAATCTACCATGGAAAATAGAGCACATAGCAAAATTTCTTTTATTAAGGATAAAAGAGGAAATATTCTCAATTCTCCTGAAAAAATAGAAGTAGTTATAGTCCAGCACTTTCAAAACATAGCACAGGAAACTTGTTATGATAGAGATCACTACATCCGGGACTTCACTAAGCATATACCCACGATGGTATCCAGAGAGGATAATGTCAACCTCTACAGGACCGTGACAGAAGAGGAGGCTAGCAGGGTACTCAAAGAAATGTAGAATGGTAAGGCGCCACGCCCAGATGGTTTCAATGTTGACTTTTTCAAAGCTTGCTAGAGTATTGTCAAACAGGACATTCTGTAGGTAGTGGAAGATTCCAGAATGCACCGAACCATTTTGAAGGCTCTAAATACTTCTTTCATAGCCCTGATCCCTAAACAGGAGTCAGCTCAAACACCTGATAGGTTCAAACCTATAGCTTTGTGCAATGTGGTTTACAAGATCATATCAAAAGTTGTTGCGAACAAAATCAAACCCCTCTTGCCTTCACTAGTTTCACGGGAACAATCTAGATATGTGGAAGGAAGGCAAATTCTTAATAACATCATACAAGCACATGAAGTGGTGCACTCTCTTACAAGCAAGGGAAAGGTTGGAATGATCATGCAATTGGACATAGCCAAAGATTATGATAAGCTGAATTGGATCTATATGAGGAAAATTCTTATTGCTTTCGGGTTTCACCACAATTGGGTAAGATGGATCTTTGCTTTGGTTTCTTCTTCTAGTTTTTCAATTATGGTCAATGGTTCGCCTTCAGATACTTTCACTCCTACCAGAGGCCTTAGGGAGGGTGACCCTCTCTCTCCTTTTCTCTTCATCCTCATGATGGAGGGGTTGGGTAGGTCTATCAAGCATGCAAAATAAGTTGGTAATATCAAGGGTCTCCAAATCTCTGACAATGGACACGTCATGAATCATCAACAATTTGTCGATGACACCATGCTGCAAGGAATACCCACAGTGAAAGAAGCTCTGGCGTATAAACAAATCCTCAGTGAATTTGCCATGGCCTCAGGTATGGAAGTTAATCTTTTCAAATCTAAGATTTTTTTCTTCAATACTAACATTGCTATTCAGAGGAACATATCTAGAATTATGGGCTTTCAAAGAGATTCACTCCCCTCGAAATATCTAGGACTTCCACAAACTGCTAAACCATTGCACAAGAGCATTTGTGAGTCGATGATCAGTGAGCTTCAAGACAAAACTAGGAAATGGACTATGATATCATTAAACTTGGCTGGCAGGATGGTCCTCGGAAACGCTGTTTTATAATCTATCTCAATCTTTATGCTTTCAACTATTCCTGCCCCTAAAGGAGTCCTGCATCAAATGAGAAACATACAAAGAGACTTTCTTTGGGGCAAGGGGGAAGAAAAGAAGAAATGGGCCTTAGTTTCCTCAGAAAAAATTTGCAAACCCAAAAACGATGGGGGTCTAGGATTGGACGATCCTGATGATCCAGATTTAAACAGGAACGCAATAAAATACAGAGATAACCATATACACAAAGATGCAGCGGAAATAATACTTCATTTCATTAATGGAATGGAAAATACTGAAATATGCTTACAACCGGAAATACAAATAAACCAGCTAGGGCGATGGTTGCTTATCTCTGAGAAGAGATGTGTGGCTACATGCCTCTGAACTGTGTTACAATGAGGCTCGAAGGCCTATTTATTGT
>APFE031035729.1:0-36488 GCA_000404065.3 Pinus taeda | reverse complement strand
CACCCAACCAAATGGGGATATACCAAAAGTTTATACATAACTCATTACATCATCCATCCCATGCATAGTGGGGTAACAAAATATATCATATGACTCGCAAAGACCAAGGACATAAACGAGACCATGATAGTTATCAATAAACATCATACACCATATGATCTATATTATAAGCATCTAGCATCCAGATCTGTAACCTGCAATCCATTCTTTTGGTCACGCAAGATATGTTAATAAGCATCATCACCATGAAATTCTAACCATAATGCCAACAATGCATTATTTGAATTATATTCTCCCCCTGAACCTGTGCCATGCCATCATCAAAACAATGACTGAACCATATCAGACTTCTGTACTGTTGTTTTTCTTTAGAACATCATATGCGTGACTCTGTAGCATATAACTCACGTATATACGTGACTTGTCTTCATGAAACCCGCATATGAGATTTGGAACACTGATGTTCCACACTTCCAGCTTCCCCTGAATCTGTCATGTCTTTGTACTCTGCTATACCACATCTTTCTGGCTGTACTTCCTTTTTCTTCCATATCATCAACTGTGATGATGTTTTCTTCTTTTGGTTTGGTGTCCACAATCTTCTCCTACATTCTTTCACTATATGTCCAGGCTTGTTGCATGCATAACATCTTACATGTTTCATATTCCTCCTAAAACAGGCAATGGCTTAGTGACCAAACATATTGCACGCAAAAAAATATCCCTTAAAGTACCTTGATCATGATGATCCTTCTGTGTGATGGTCTTGAACCATTCTACTTCTACATCTGGCTGCAACATGTCCATGATTATGACATACATAGCATTCAACATTATTCACCGGAGGAAATAATCGTCTATCACTTCCATAGTTGGGAGCAAAATATTTTCTTTGAGGAAATTCTTTCCTTGGTTGTTGATGGGGTTGTCCTTTCATCTCCTTGTTGAGCCTTTTAGATTTAGAGTTTCTTGTCTTACTTTGTGAACTAGATTCAACTTCAATAGACTTATAAAAGCCAAGATAGATTTTAATAGCAGGAGACCTTTGACTACTAAGAATATCATCCAATATCTTAGTACTATCTTGAAATCGTAATAGTTTATCTTTTTCTTCTAATTTACCTTTCAAGATATTTACCCCAACTTGATGTTGTTCTTCTTTTTCCAGACATTGCTTCTTCAAGGTATCTTCAGACTTTCTTCCTTCTTCCACTTGTTGCCTTAGTTTGAGAATCTCATTTTCTTGCTCTTCATTCAGCACCTGCAGCATATGTCGAACTCTGGAGGCACATTCCAGCTGAGCTTTTAAGCTGATGATTTCTTCTTCGAGGGAACTCTCCCTTTTGCTAGGTAGATCTTGTTGATCTATGATTTTATTTGATGCTTCATTTGCTTGTCCATATTCAATCTGAGGTGATTCAGGATCTGAATACTTGCTTCCACTCAACGGCAGTCTGTCATTGTTCCTTTGAGTTGTTTTCTTCTTTTGACGTGCTTTCTTTCCCATTGTTCTATGAATCTCCTTAAAGCGATCAAGCTTCTACCAAAGGACCTGCTTTGATACCAATTGTTGGAAATAATACTGAGAGGTGGGGGTGAATCAGTATTAGCAAATTAGATACTTTTTCATTTTCATACTCAGATTCATATACGCTACATCAGTTAAGGATATCCGAATATATACGTGACTATGTTAAAAGCAACTAGCGTACATCTAGTAACCTTTATGATTTAGTTAGTTCATCTTCAGTGAATGCATCAGAACATTATTAACCATATGAATAGTAAACAAAACAGATCATCACCCATAAAGAGCACACGTGAACACCATGATATAAGGTGGAAACCCAATGTGGGTGAAAACCACTTGCTGCAATTTGTTTCTATCTTCTTTTAATAAGAAACTTCTTTTACAATGTACTAGTGTAGTCCTTTACTAGTACGCAGGTTTCTACCTGTAGAAGGCTACAACCTTCTTAGCTCTTGTATTAGCCATTCCATTTACTAGTACGTAGGTGCTGGCCTACTGAAGGATCCAACCTTTACTGGTTCTCCAGCTCCTACTGGAAGGGAGCTACAACCCCTTGGCTCTTGTAATGGCCAATATGTTTACCAGTATGTAGGTGCCGTCCTATGATCATCCAGGGACCATGTTTCATACATTTTCATACTGGATCCATAAAACAATCACCATTGCAATACAACCTACATCATCAATCTCTGAATCACCCAATACTGAAACCCTGTCAACAACATAGTCACCAAAACACAGAACATACTACATAACTCTGCAACAACAACCAAATCCAATAGCAACTTCAAATGTCATACTTCATACTGTATACGCTACTTGGACGAACCCAACCTGCGTGTATACATGCTTTTACAAAAGACAACCCGCATATAGATCTGCAAATTCTAACTCATAACTTTGCAGCTATTTCAAAAATCAGCACATACCCAGATCATAACATTCATGCAATAAACATGCGTCAATAGATCTAGTCTATCCATAATCAAACCATATAAAGATAATCATTCCAAGCCTTGAGATCCCGTTCCATCGTTCATCATCCTCCACATGAGTTAAACCTTGGTTTAGATCAAGCAAGGCATCACCAACCCATAACCAGCATCTGGATCTCACACTTCATCAGACATTCATCACTTGCACACCCTTCTCACTTGGTCTAATGATCTTCGCCTTATATAGGTTTAGGCTTCTCTCAATACCATGGTCCAAAACCATGTAGAACCAATACCTTGCACCCAATACCTGGGGTCATCATTTCGAACCAAATACCATGGACCAATACAAACATTCCATGGATCGAATACCATAGACGAAAACCATGGCTTCTGACATGTACGCGCCTTTCCTTCTGTGAACCTGCGTGTGTACGTGTACGCACCTTTTGCTCCACTAACCCGCATGTATACGCGCTTTCATCAAGTCTAACCCGCATATACCTTTCTTTTGACCTACTACACTAGATCTGCCATCTAATTAAGTTTCCATCACCTGTATCATACCCCTGAGTGAGTTTCCATCAAGGACAACACCTGTATCATAATGCCAACAACTTTTTCATTTCCATATTACGATTCATATGTGTTGCGACAAATGTATATCCAGTAAACATATGATTCAGTTAGGTGATCTTTAATGAGTGCATTAGAACATTATTAACAACATGAGTAGTAAACCAGAGCAGTAAAATAGAACAGATCAACACACACAAGAAGCACACATGAATGCCATGATGTAAGGTGGAAACCCAATGTGGGTGAAAACCACCTGCTGCAAGTCATCTCAATCTTCTTTAATAAGAAATATATTTTACAATAGTTATGTACTGGTGCAGACTTATACCAGTACACAAGCTTCTACCTGCAGAAGGCTACAACCTTCTCTCGTTCTCCAGACTATCCTGGAAGGGAGCTACAACCCCCTTTGCTCTTCTACTAGCTGATCCATTTACTAGTAGGCAGGTTGCTACCTGCTGAAATGCTCCAAACTTTACGCGTTTTCCAGCTGCTACTAGAAAGGAGCTACCACCCCCTTGGCTCTTGTACTAGCTGATGTACTAGTACGTAGGTGTCGACCTACCGAAGGCTACAACCTTCTCTTTCTTCCTCCAGGTACAACGTTTCATCAATTTTCAGACTGGATACACTGAAGCACAACACCATAATATGAAAGACCACGTTTCATCCAATTTTCATACTGGACCCATCTATATCATTGAGGCACATAATCACCCAATACTGAAACAATACTTTCACCAAAACCAACCTGCAAATATTTCCTTATAACTTGCAACTTTTCCATACATTTGTCATACCCAAATCATACCATACATAAACATACGTCAATAATTCAGATCTAGTCTATCAACACAGATAATGATAAACATTCCAACCCGATCCACCAAGTATCAAATAGATCTACAGTCAACCAACTTCCTTGTGCACAAACTGAATCAAAATAAACAATTTTCTGATGACTGTACGCAGATCATAATAATAGTAATCACACCCCACTTCTGAACCCAGAACACTATAGCAGTAAACAGAAGCAGCTAGAACATAAATCAAGAGATGTACGCTACTTCACTATTCAGAAACCTATGCACAGATCTATAAATTCATTCTTTGAAACATTCAGATAATAGTTAACCCAGATTATCAGATTTACAGATCAAGCGTGTGCCACATATCATAGATAAAAATCATATAGAGATACCACTATTCCAGCCTTAAGATTTTGACCCAGCAATAGAACTTATCCTTCTCCTTGTGTTCAAGTTCCTTCTTCATTCAGATCCAGATCTGCACCATAACCCAATCATAGTATTCCAGATCTAGCACTTTATCAGATATTCAATAATTCAGAAGATGCCTTGCCAAATGATCTCCTTCCTCTTTTATAGCCTTAGGCCTATCTCAATACCACGGACCAAAAACCATAACAATTCAATACCATGGACCCAATACCTGGGATAAACACTTATGACGAGATACCATGGCCGAAAACTATAGTTTCAAATACCAAGGACTAAATACCATAGACCAAAACCATAGGATCAAAAACTGTCGAACTAATACCATGAACCAACCATAAGATTTCCCATGTGCGTGTGCTTTTCTCGGCACGAAAGTGTGTGAACTTTTCTCTGCATGAAAGTGCGTGAAATTTTCTCTGCATGAAAGTGCTTGAACTTTTCTTTGCATGAAAGGAACTTTTCTCTGCATCAAAGTGCGTGAAATCTTCTTTGTGTGAAAGTGCTGAACTAGAAAATAACTTTGCTGCACTATAATTTATTCTCTGCATGAAAGTCTGTGAACTTTTTTTGCATGAAAGGAACTTCTCTCTGCATGAAAGTGCGTGAAATTTTCTCTCTGTGAAAGTGTGTGAACCAGAAAATAACTTTGCTGCACTATAATTTATCATCTGAGATGAGTGGGTTGCCATCAAGTACAACATATGTATCATAATGCCAACAATATCCCCCTTTGGACTTGATGGCAACAACAACCTGCACTATAATTTATTCTCTGCATGAAAGTGCGTGAACATTTTTTGCATGAAAGGAACTTTTCTCTGCATGAAAGTGTGTGAACTTTTCTCAGCGTGAAAGTGCATGAACCAGAAAATAACTTTGGTGCACTATAATTTATCATCTGAGATGAGTGGGTTGCCATCAAGTACAACATATGTATCATAATTCCAACAATCTCCCCCTTTGGACTTGATGGTAACAACAACCAATCAATCTCCCCCTTTGACATCAAGGGCAAAGGGCGACCCAAGATATTCTATTTCCTTGATAACCATTCTGCTGACCATACTTCCCCTGAGTACCTGGTGAACTCTCTGAATGATCTCCCCCTTCTTATATGCCAAGATGTACCAATATGTCCATGCTTCCTATGAGTATATGCTGAAGTTTCTGCTCTTCTCGAGTTTGTTGTTCATGCTCCCCCTGACTGTGAGCAAGGTCTGCAAAAAGATGTTCTACAAGGAGAACATGACTCTATCATAAATGACCTTCCTATCACCAAAGACTCACACATCCATCTCCCAACCAAGTGGGGATATACCAATATTGACTCAACTATTACATTATCCTTCCCATTCATATTGGGAGTATAAATTCAAATTACATCTTATGACTACAATAGACAGAGACAAACTATTACATCACAAGTCTTGATATGACCTTTACATGATATTTATAATAGAGACCAAACATCTAAATAAGATCATGATAGTCATCACCAACTACAATGAATGATCTGCTCCATAAGCATCTGACAACAACATGTAGAACAACAACCTGTATAAGTCTATTAGTGTAGATAGCCTCAACCCGTGACAAGATATGCCTGCATCAATTCATTCTCTTGATAAGATCATTCACATATATCATATGCGGAAGGCACCATAGGCGTCTCATCAACATCAGGATCTGTATGATCCAAGGATCATCACTTGGGAATATCTGCATCAATCAACATATGTAAGTATCAACCTAACATCATATAGGTAGGAACTCATCATCATTATGTCTCCAACAATGCAACTTTGAGTAATCATCCATGTATCCAGCACTATGTAGCTTGAGCTCAAGATCTCAACAACAATCCTCATCCATATGAGTGCCAAGAACTATAGGAATCCACCATCATAACTGTATTTTATGCATATGACGACAACAACATAAGAGTGACTCATCATCAAGTAATGAAGATGTGTATTCAAGCTTTGAAGATCACCATGTAAGCATCATATATGCATTATCAGAGAATCAATCACAAATCTGATTCGATCATCACCTATGTAACCCCAAGAATCACATGAGATTTTGTCATGGACAACTCATAACCATATTATAGCAAGATATATCAGTTAGCCATATAAGCATCATCACCAAGGACTAATAACCATAATGCCAACAATACATTATTAAAAGCATCTTCTCCCCCTAAACATGTGCCATATGTTCACCGTCAGATCTGATCAAGCATATAACAACAAGAAGTATCAAGACATCATCATCATTAATTTAGGACCAACACACTTTTAATCATCTTATAAGTATCAAAACATCATTAGCAGATCGTAGCCATTATCAAAAAAAGAAAGTAATGGATTGAATCACATCTTGTCTCCACTGCTTTTCCTCAAACTATCATATACGCGATTGTGCAGTAACTAACTCGCGTATATACGCGACTTCCCTTTATGAAACTTGCGTATGAGATTTAGGACATTGAAGTTTTGCACTTTCAAGTCCCTCTGAGTCTATTATGTCTGTATATTGTGCTGAGCCACTTCTTTCTGACTGTACTTCCTTCTTCTTCCATATCTTCAAGTGTGATGATGTTTTCTCCTTGTTGAGCATTTCAGATTTTGCATTAGAGTTCCTTGTCTTACTTTGTGAACTAGATTCGCCTTCAATAGATTCATGAAAACCAAGACCAATTTTGATAGCAGGAGACCTCTGAATACTAAGAATATCATCCAAAATCTTAGTACTATCTTGAAATCGTAAGAGCTTATCCTTTTCTTCTAATTTATCTTTTAGAATATTTACCTCAACCTAATGCTGCTCTTCCTTTTCAAGATACTACTTTTTCATGTTTTCTTCAACTTTTCTTCCTTCTTCCAACTGATGTCTTAATTCATGAAATTCATTTTCTTATTTTTCAAGAGCTTGGAGTAGATCTTTATTCTGCTTCTTTGATTCTTCAAGATCTTCCTTGAGCGAGAGAATCATAGCTTCAAGCCTTTCATAGTAACTGGATCTTTCTCTGAGTTTCTTGATTGTTGTGCTCCTTTCATTGACTTCATTTCTTAGTGATGTCACCTCATCCTATAACTTTTGACATTGATCTTCCTTGTGCTTGAATAACTTCATTACCTTGTTTCCTTCCTCTAGTTGAGCTTTTAGATTGTTAGCTTCTTCTTTGAAGGTACATTGCCTTTTGTTCAACAGATCTTGTTGATCTCTAATTTTGTCTGTGAGACTTTTAAATTCTGCCTCTATTTGATAACTTTCTTGCTCACCGATAAGAGAAAATTCAGTTTTTTCACTATCATTTTCATCATCTTCAAGTGGATAGATAAGTGTCTCACCAGAGAATAACAAATTCATACCTGATAGTTCTTCATTCTGAAGTGCTTCTTCCACATATTCCCCAATCGATTCTCCCACTGTCACAGCTCTTATGAGATGTCTTCTTCTTCTTAGGCGCTTTCTTCTTAAGCTTATTTCGCATAGTTCTATAGATCTCCTTCAAGCGATCAAGCTTCTACCAAAGGACCTCCTCTGATACCTATTGTTGGAAATAATACTGAGGGGGGGTGAATCAGTATTATCAGATCAATATAACTTTTCCATTTCCATATTAAGATTCATATGTGTTGCAACAAATGTATACCGAATAAACATATGATTCAGTTACTTGATCTTTAATGAGTGCATCAGAACATTATTAACCACATGAGTAGTAAACCATAGCAGTAAAATAGAGCAGATGATCACACACAAGAAGCACACATGAAGGCCATGATGTAAGGTGGAAACCCAATGTGGGTGATAACCACCTGCTGCAAGTCATCTCAATCTTCTATAATAAGAAATATCTTTTACAATAGTTCTGTACTGGTGCAGACTTATACTAGTACACAGGCTTCTACCTGCAGAAGGCTACAACCTTCTCTCATTCTCCAGACTATCCTGGAAGGGAGCTACAACCCCCTTTGCTCTTGTACTAGCTGATCCATTTACTAGTAGCGGGTTGCTACCTATTGAAATGCTCCAACCTTTACTCGTTTTCCAGCTGCTACTAGAAGGGAACTACCACCCCCTTAGCTCTTGTACTAGTTGATGTACTAGTACATAGGTGCCGACCTACTAAAGGCTAAAACCTTCTCTTTCTTCCTCCAGGTACCATGTTTCATCAATTTTCAGACTGGATACACTGAAGCACAACACCATAATATGAAAGGCCACATTTCATACAATTTTCATACTGGACCCATCTATATCATTGAGGCACATAACCACCCAATACTAAAACAATACTTTCACCAAAACCAACCTACAAATATTTCCTTATTACTTGCAACTATTCCATACATTTGTCATACCCAAATCATACCATACATAAACATACGTCAATAATTCAGATCTAGTCTATCAAAACAGATAATGATAAACATTCCAACCTAATCCACCATGTATCAAATAGATCTGCTGTCAACCAACTTCCTTGTGCACAAACTGAATCAAAATAATCACTTCTCTGACGACTGTACCCAGATCATAATAACAGTAATCACACCCCACTTTTGAACCGAGAACACTGTAGCAATAAACAGAAGCAGCTAGAACATAAATCAAGAGATGTACGCTACTTCACTATTCAGAAACCCGCGTATCTTTCAAACATTCAGATATTAGTTAACCCACACTATCAGATTTATAGATCAAGCGTGCACCACACATCACAGATCAAAATCATATAGAGATACCACTATTCTAGCCTTAAGATTTTTACCGATCAATAGAACTTATCCTTCTCCTTGCGCTCAGGTTCCTTTTTCATTCAGATCCAGACGTGCACCATAACCCAATCACTGTATTCCAGATCTAGCACTTTATCAGATATTCAATAATTCAGAAGATGCCTTGCCAAATGATCTCCTTCCTCTTTTATAGCCTTAGGCCTTTCTTAATACCACGGACTAGAAACCATAACAATTCAATACCATGGACACAATACTTGGGATCAACACTTATGATGGGATACCATGGCCGAAAACAATAGGTTCAAATACCAAGGAATAAATACCACAGACCAAAACCATAGGATCAAAAACTATTGGACTAATACCATGAACCAACCATAATATTTCCCATGTGCGTGCGCTTTTCTCTGCATGAAAGTGCGTGAACTTTTCTCTGCATGAAAGTGCATGCTTTTCTTTGCGTGAAAGTGCTTGAACCAAAAAATAACTTTGATGCACTATAATTTATCATCTGAGATGAGTGGGTTCCCATCAAGTACAACATATGTATCATAATACCAACAATCTCCCCCTTTGGACTTGATGGCAACAACAACCTACACCATACTTTATTCTCTGCATGAAAGTGCGTGAACTTTTTTTGCATGAAAGGAACTTTTATCTGCATGAAAGTGCGTGAACATTTCTCTGTGTGAAAGTGCGTGAACCAGAAAATAACTTTGTTGCACTATAATTTATCATCTGAGATAAGTGGGTTGCCATCAAGTACAACATATGTATCATAATGCCAACAGGCAGAATATGGAACAAAGAAGGAGTTGGTTGTGTTGAAGCAGCAACTCAAGAAGAACATGGAGTTTCACAGACAAACGAATGAGTTGCAATAGGAACAGGAACATAAGTGGGTGCAAGATGCACTTATGAATGAAATTGCGTCAATACAAGTTAAGGATCCATCCCAGTAGATGATAGATAGCATACATGGTGAGCAGTGTTTTTCATCACATGCAAGGGATTTAGTAGCATGCTTGTCGTTAAGCACACACATGCAATACAATCCATTCAAAACACTCACCAAAGTGAAGACAAGAAGCAAGTCCAACTAGGGCTAAACATGTACTTCAACAAGTTGATGTGCAGGACCATGAGCACACACTTGAAGATAAGCATGGACACTATACATCAGTGTGTTTCTAGTTCAACCGTACCCAAGAAGACCATGCGCATGTTAGTAGACGAGTTGGATGAAGGGGGAGAACCAATGCACTCGTTGTAATGGAGGCAAGAGTTCGCTTTAGCAAGATGTCACCATGAGGTGCATGCACACCATCACGGATGGCCAAGCTTGGCATTAGCTCACTAGCTTCACAATCACAAGCATGTCAAAGATTTGGTCTCACAACAATGGACTAAGTGTGAGTGATGTCTTTCTTGGCTTGCTCAAGCCATGTTGTCTCACATGAGTACATGTGCATTGTAACGTTGAGTCATGTCAAGTGTAAGTCAAGTGTGAATAGTTGGACGTAACAATCATAGAGTAGGTGAAGAGTCATGAGGGTAGTTGAACCGTCAGAAAGGGGAATGTCAAGGGTCACCCCACCCTTTTCTATAAATAGTCCCTCATAACTCATTGTATAGGATTTTAGTCAGCCAAGCTTCCACTAAGACTATTTTCAAGAAGGCTTGGACAATATTGTAATGCACCTTGGCTTCTCCATTGTCCTAAGCTAGTACATCACTTTGGAGGAGTAGGCGGATGTGGTTGTAACATTCCTTTGTTGGGGCTAGCAGGTTTACGTGGATGTATTGTTTGATTGTGACTTACACTTATTTATATAATAAGAGCCAATACATTTTCATGCATATGTTGTTATTGTAGTTGGACTTCTTTGGTTACTTTAACAATATGTTTTGTTTAACTTATGTACTTGTGTATGAATTGATTCAAATGAAATTATATGAATCTTGTTGTTAATGTGTTGCATATGGTGTTAGTGTTAGTGTTATGTACTTATGTATGTATTGATTCACATGAAATTATATGAATCTTGTTGTTAATGTGTTGCATATGTTGTTAATGTTGTTAGTGTTCATGTCAACTGCTCTGCCAAACATCAGACATGCCTTTCAATTGAACCTCACTATAAAAACTATCACACTCATCTCAAACTGATCCATGAGTGTTTTACATGTTATCTTACCTTGTATGATGTCACTACGACATCCGAGTGGACTGCTCTATCGAAAGCTGTGCATGTAATTTTTGTTGTGTGTTCCTAGCCAAGTTAGGACTGATCCCTTTCAACCTGGAACTCACCTTCACCACCTTCCCCCTTCGAAGTGTTGGAACCTCTCATACACCTTCCTTGACTCACTACATCAGCCACACCCTTGCTACTGACACATTTAATCTACTTGCCTCTGTGTGACATTGTAGTCAAGGCATTACCTTATGACCCACTGCTGGGACTCCTACACCAAATGGTTTGAGGTCTAATTGGGAATTCTTACCGATGAGATCCCCTTGACATGTTGGTGGGTCCAACACCATCAACATTTCTGGTGCTAGAAGGAGGGTTGATGACAATTTGTGTCCTCTCATCTAGTTTTGAACCTTTGCATATCTTTCATGGAGTCTCGCACTCTTCTTCTCCCAAGGTGTTTTTGAATCGTGAAGATGTCTCTATCTTAGGGAAGCTTTTCAATCTCTTGTCCACTCACACGTATGATGGTGAAGGCAAAGTGGCCTAGCCTGAGCACTTATATAACTTTATTTTCACGATTTATGAGGAAGATGAGTTTTTTGACAAACAGGTTGATTTGCTACTTGCATACAAACTTCGTGAATCTCCATTTCGTTGGGTGCTAAGTCTACCCGCTAAAAGTGTGCACTCATTTGGGCACTTCTGTGATATCATTGAAGACACATTCTATCATTTTGATCCAGACTATCTTGATTGGAAACTATCACAACAATGGAGGGCTCCGCATGAGTTCATTATTGATTTTTGGCAGTGCTTCCGTGACTTGCAGTTTCAAGCTCCGAAGAGCCAGATGAATTTTTCTTATCTTTGGGATCGGTTCGAGTATTTCCTTAAGAAATATGCCCATCCTAAGAGGAAGCTTGATATCAAGCCTTGATCAACATTCTTCATTGATGGAACTATGCAATCTCATGTGGGAGTGGGCATTGTCTCAACTGACTATCCGCCTCCCTCTCATTTAGCAGCTCCACCACTTCCCATTGATGTTGAGGATCATGCTCACACACTTTTTCATCATTCACACTCTCCCAACATCACTCCACTCAATTTTTGCACAAATTTTGTTGTGAGGCCTTCGATTTCTCACATGCATTCTTTTCTTCGACCTCCGTCTTCTCACTCAGGTGTTCCTCTGGATGATGTTGTCTTGTGTTTGTCCATTACAGACTATTCACTTGTTGTGAATGAGGAACAACCCATTGACGGAGTCAGCTTTTGCACAATGAACATGCATTGTCATTTGTGGAGAGTATGAATAGAAGATTAAACATCAACACTAAAAAAGGATGAATCCCTTCTATCCGAGTCCCCTCTGTTCTTTCCTAACCTCTTTAGTGAACCTACCATCCATGATTTTGAATGTGTATCTTCATCCACAGATGCACCCATTGTTGATCACTCGCAGGACTCACCAGTTGTTAGTCCATCATTTGACAATGAAGAGGATAAGTTACTCATTGAAAATCCACTTGATCCTTCATCTGTATTTTCCGGAAACATAGAAGATGAGTTTGTTTGCTCCTCATCTACCCTTCTATGTGATTCATCAAACCATGAGGATGCTGACCAACATCCTGAATTTTTTGTTCTTGGTTGTCGTGATCTCTTCACCTCATCATTCAATCATGATGTTTATTCACTCATTGTTAATCCATCTAAGCCACTGGTCTACGAAGATCCATCTATCAACGAAGTCGAAGCCCCATAGACTATTGAGGCACTTCAGCCCGAGTTGATGGTTATGTTAGGCCCTCACTGTCATGAGGTTGGTTTCACTTCCAATCAGGAAATTGTTCAATCTCAAGGCTTCTCATCGCCCATCTGTATGCACTTAAGATCAATCTAACGCTCATATCTTACTTCCTCCACTCAAACTACATGATCCCATTTCTCATTCATTGGAGGAGTCTTACAATGCAAGCACTCGTGCATGACACAACTTATCTTTGTTTCTTTCTTTTGCTTGCATGTCATATTCATGAGTGTGCTTATGCTTCAATGTTGCATGTAGTGTCACACAGCACCATGATAAGTCCGCGAATTGCCCATCATGCACATCCACTCACTTATGTCCTATGGGCACCTTGAATCATGAAGTGTGGTTGTCTTCATTGTTATATCTTTCTTTCTTGCTCGTTCACACAACTGGGTTTCTCATGGACCAAGCCTTCACCAACATGGGTGTACCAATGTGCCAGTGGCTGCATTGGAAGTATCACTTCACGTGTTCAGGCCCATGTACCATTAGTGTAGGAGTAGGAGTAGTGTTTTCTTTCAGTTTTTTGCTTGCATGCTTGTTTTCTTATGTGCTTTGTTTTCTTGTTTGTTTCCTTGCTTGTTTGTTTACTTGTTTCAATTTCTTTTTTGCTTATGCTCTTGCTTTAATTTTTTGATTGTTAGTTCACTCACTTCTTTCGTTCATAGGTTAGTTTTGCATGAAACCATGTATGAATCTTGAAACAAGTTGGGTAAAGTACAAGAGGGATTATACAACTATCACTACTTGGTTATTTGTCATCTTTCCTCTGTATGGTGAGCTTGTTACTTTTAGTCCATGATGTGTCAAAGGAAAATACATATTGTTCGAAGTGAAGCTTGGTTTAAACACAATGCTCGTGTGCTAACTAGTGTCACCTTCTCTAGTCGATTATTTTTGGGTTAACCCTTGTCAGCTTAGTCAAGTACAGTAAGGTGAGGGGGAAAACCTTAACAGGCACGTCAAAGATATAATAAACTACTTCTCTTATAGAACAACTTCTTCTGCTCTCAATAAGTCAGTATCTATCTTCCACCTTTGAAATGAATAAGTGCTATGCACAGTGAAAATGAAGAAAATGAAAAGTAAAAAATAAAATAAAAAATGAAAAATGAATAAGGAAAAAGAAGAGAAAGGCTTCCTGTGCAGGGATGTGATGCAAGTAACTCTGTCGGGATACTGACCAGGCTCACTGGTAGTGGAACCATGTTTTTGTTCCTATGTGACTCCACTGGGGTACTGTCTAGGCTTGTTGGCAATGGAGCAACACCAGAGATGAAACTAAGACTCTAACGACTATGCTGCTTGTGCACCTATATACCCCTCAACCCCAATCGAAACAACTGTGTTTCCTTGGCTTGGAATGTGTGTAAATTGACCAAGATTTTGGCAGATGCTACACCTTACATCAAGCTAGTGTGAATCCAAGATGAGCTGAGAACTAAACAATACTTCCGGAGGTGTTAGACTTGTTTTTCATGAACAAGGTCTATGTAGAGAACTGGATTTCTATCAGTGTGTCACCAAGTGTTGTAGCAGCTACAACCACCCTCCAAAATTTTTCCTTAGCCTGTTTTGGAGCCTCCCTACCAACCTTACATAGCGTTATGTCTTGATCCATCAAGCTCTCAAGCTTGAGTGATTTCCTCGCACAAAGGTAGCCTGTCGATCATAGTTGCTCCATTTCCCTCATAGGATTCTCACTTGAACTTGGTCCAATTGTAGTTTGAGCAACTTCCCCTTGAAAATTGTGCAATTTTTAGAAGGAAACCATCCTTCCCTCTAGGAATTACGCAATCCCCTCTGACAACCTACTGGGCTCTAGGATTGCGCAATCTTGCTAGACAACCCTCCTAGCAGGATTTGCGCAAATTTTCCTAACAGCAGGCTATTCAGCCTAGGATTTGCACAAATCTCGGAAGCAATTAGTTGCTCTGCCCAAAAATTGCACAAATATCCTAGGCAGTCAGCCTAGCTCCCAGCCAGAAATGCGCATTTTTCTCCAGCAGTCGAGTAGTCTCTTGCATGTGCAGCTAAGTTGACCATTCTCACTGGGATAGAGAAAAATGGACTTGCATGCATGGGCTACTTCTCTGAAGGCATCATGCAAAGGCATCACTTGTTTCAAGGATCTATGTTTAGCAGTTCAAGGTTACATGCAAGGAGAAATTCCAAAACCTCCCACCAAGTGTCACTTCCCATAGATTTGTGGCATGCACATTACAACCTGTATGTTATGAAAACTCATCAACTAGATGCTACAGAGCTCAATCCTCACATCAACCTTACAGCTCTGACATCCCACATCACATGAGCAGTCGGCACGTTTAGCTTAGTTTTTTTTGGGTAAGCCCAATTCCCATGCCTTGTGCTACATTTCTATTGCTTTTTGTGTTTTTGCTTGTGGGAGTATTGTTTGCTTGATTTCTTTGAACTCTTTCTATCATTTACATATATACTAGCTTCTCCTCTCTTTGTTTCAATTTTCATCGCTATCTCACTGCCGTCGCATGCATGAAACTATTTTACATGGACATTTGCCCAACCAGCAAACTACCTCACCCACATGCATGTTGATCTATTTGATGAATCTTTCATTCATGTTTTGCATGCACTGTCAATCACTTCTGCTATCACATAGTGTCGCCATGCATTCAGTAACTAACTTTCTTTCATTTTCCCGTCAGCGAGTTGGGTTAACCTTGGCTCGAACTCTACCTTCACCAAGGCTGCATTGCGTAATATGGGGAAGGAAGGCTCACCTTCCTCTACAAATTTGTGCATTCCTACCCAAGATTGGCCTCTAGGACTATTTTGTGCATTTATAGAGGATAATAGATTTTTGGCCCAAGAAATTGTGCAAATCTGTCCCTAGGCCAGCAATACTTCCCAACTAGAATTGTGCATTATCTAATTCCAGCAGTCAGTAGCAAGACTCGACTGTGCATTCTGTAGTTCAAGTAGTTAGTCAGTCTCCTAGCAACTTAGACTATGCCTTGTGTAGCCTTGGGAATCGGTCTTGTTGTGCCCTACAACAACCCCCCATTTCATATCAATATTATCTCAAAACCATAATATGAAATGGGTCCCTTTTTAATTTTGTTTTTAATTGGTATCAATTTAAGTTCTATTCTAAAAAGGCCTGAAGAAATAAAAGAAAACATTACCAAAAAAGCCTTTTCCATAAACCAATAAAAAAACCTTAACGTAAAACGATTAATATTTTGCCATTGCGATAAAGCGATCGCAAGATCGCATATCGCAATGACAAAGGGAATACAATTTGAGGACATATTGGTTTGTTCTGACGCGAAATCGCTATCGGGTATCAGCAATAATATAATTGATGCAAATAAGCTCCCTTTTGCTTTGATGCGATGCGATATCGCTATCGGCAATCAACAAGCAACTATGCACGCCTTATTAACCACCCCACTCGCTACTCCCGACGCGATGCGATATCGCTATCGGCGATCGGGGATTCCAAATGGAACCAAAACAATGACTTATGATTTTCCTCGACGCCCGATTGCGATAAAGGCAAAAGCACAGTTTTCAAAGAAAAACCATAAAGGCAGTTTAATGTGATTTATTCGTAATTAAGGCACTATCTTTTGAAAAGCCGCTCATCCGCTCTCAACCACCAAATCGCCCAAGGCATGCTTCAAATAAATCATTCGGCCATTAATCGAAATGACTGGTATCGATGAGATTGACAGGCCTTAACGGCCATTTAATGAAAACAGCAAGCTTGCGATCTGTTTACAGATTTGATTCGAAGCCATCTTAAGTCAATCGATCATCATGATTTATCAATATATATATATATATTTATATATATATATTATATATATATATTATATATCTCAGTCAATTCGATTTATGTTATTGTTTCCGGTATTATGCCTATCGTTCTCTCTGTGCAGAATTCTCCCACAGAGGCAGATTTGAGTGGAACGGGAAAGAAGTCCAAGAAGACCACAATGCCTTCCGCTTCGCTCGCCACAGGGCAATCTGTCGTTGATCCAGGCAATAAAAAGAAAGGGCTTATATTGGATACTACATGCCTAAGACTTACTAGAGCTACTTGGCAAGGAACATATAACTTGATTGAAGCTGAAGACCCGACAGTGTCAGGGATACAAGTTTCTGCCGACAGCACCAGTAAATCTGAGGCTAATCTGAGTGATTTAGCCAATTCCTTTCTTCACAGAATAGCGGCCCGGGAGCAAATTCTCCCATATACGGATGTGGTAAGATGGGCAATTCAAGAAATCCCAATTACCGATAGAACTTTCAGCACTATAGATGGGAGGATTTTCGGTTCTTTTTGAGCCAAGGATCTAAGGCAAATGTATCATTTGCCGGTGAAGGAGAAGAAGTATAACACGACATTCCTAGAGAAGTTTCGAGCAGAAAATGAGACTAAGTCCGAACCAATTCAAGGCTGGAGACAAAATCCAACAAAGCACAAGCACGAATCTTCGGGTAAGTACTCAATCGATTCTCTATGCTCTCCTTATTGCTATGCTGGGATTATGATGTGCAGACTATGGGGATTACATGATTCCGCCAATTTTACCATAGAAATGGTCCCCTTAATGGAGGCAGCGTGTAGTGGCAAAATAATGGATTGGGCGGATATACGATCCGATAAGCTAGCAACTGCCTTTCTCAATTTCAGCTTTAATTCTCGCGTCACTAAGAGGTTCATTCCGCCATTTCATTACAGTGCCTATGTATTAGACGTTTTATGTTTTAATTATGAATTTCCTGTGCTCGGATGGAGGTGGACGTCGCAAGACCCCACACCCGTCCACATATATCATCAAAAGTTTTTGAAGACCAACTACAAACACCACTTATATCAAATCTGCAACGGTTTCATGTTCTCTATTCATTATTCCATTTTCAATAAGCCTGCCCCGAATATTTCTGAACAAGAAGGGGTGGATTTAACTTCCGTAGGGAGTTGGTTTGGAGAAGAAAAGTTCACCTATATTAGAGTTTTTGGCAGTCAAGCCAAGCCCCATGTGCTTCCTCTATACATCCCTGATAAGCTACTTGCCAGGGAAGTAGCCTATCAGATCAATGCCGATGGCGTTACTTAGACCCTGAAACAAGAAAAGAAGCATGTCTGGCCCTCCTTTCCCTTGGGAATTGGTATTTACACTCTGCATGATCTCAAACATGCAGAGAAGGAAGCTGAGAAAATAAATTCCCTGACTCTGGCAACTCTGCCAAGCAGGCGATTCGATCCAAGGAAAATCGGCTACAATGCACTCGACCAGGCCAAATTTGCCAAGTTCGAGCACAAATAAGACATATTTGAGGATTTTTTTGCATCTGCCGAGTCATTATATCAAGTTAAATCGCTCGCCATAAATGAATACAACGATGAGGGGCTAGTAGAATTTAACAGAATTAGAGAGCAGAGGTTGCAAACTCTGCCTCTAGACCTGTTAGCGACTACTCCAACAACGACAAAATCAAGAGAGCCTGAGCAGCGACATGATGAAGAACCTCCTATTACATCGAAGTAGGAGGAGGAAGTGCATGACCAGAGGCAGGAAAAAACCAAGGCAAACGTGTAGAGACAGGAAGAAACCCAGGCGAAAACTCAAGAAAAGAGCAGTTCAAGAGTTAATGATGATACACAGATTGATCCGAATTTGCTCCAGCAATGGCAGCAATTCAACTCAATCATCGGAAATCTAGAATGCTCTAAAGATGATGAGGTTTCAAAAGAGGGCGACACACAGGAAGCGACATCAAAGCAGGTTTCGGGCGAAACCAACGACCCACCCAAATTAAAGGAAACGGAAATAATTCCTAAGGATCCATCAGGAGAAATCATTTTGCAGATAGAAGAGATTCCTCCCTTGGATGTCTTCTACAGCCCTAAGCATAAAGCTGCTATGAAACAACAGAGGAAGAGGAGAAGGGCTGATCAACCTTCTTTATTCCCTGAATTAACAGTAACGGGCAATGTGGTGTGGAAGGAAGAATTTGATCCCTCCGATGACTTAACAAAGCTATCGCAATACGCTGGAGCATATTCGGCGGCAACAATAGATAAATCATCGGAGGCGACCAGTCTATTAAAGGCGAAAGATCAAGACATCTTTTCGTTACAGGCTCAATTATCAGAAGCGGAGCAAAAGGCAGAGCAGGCAAAGCAGCAATTGCTAGTACAACAACAAAATAATAATCAGCTGACTAAGCAATTGCAAGAAGAAAAACAAAGGAGTGACGAAAGCGCAATCCAAAAGCAAAAGGAGCTATCGACAGCATTGGCGCAATTAAAAATATCATCTGAGGGAATAATAAAATCCAAAGATGAGCAAATCGCTGAATTATCAGCTCAAATCGAGCAAATGAAAAAGCTCCCTCAAGTAGATGAGTTTAAAGCAGAGGCGTTCCAATTAAATAAAGCATTGATAAATCAAATGAAGCTCCTATGTCAACAAATCACCCAGGCAGAGCCATTGTGCGACTTAGTGGCATCCATAAGCGAAAAAGTAGAAAAGGCAAGGACAGATTTGGATCAGGCCGAAGAAACATTGACAAATTTTCTAGAATGGCAAGATTGCTATCAGGGACAGGCAGCTAACCTACCAAGGATTTTGGAATCACATAAGGAAATATTATTCACAGAATGAGAATCACAGTTAATGAAGGCAGAAGGAGCAATTTTAAGATGCAAGGAAACCACTAGTAATTTGGTTGAATTAGTAAATAATACTCTTTATTTGTCTAACATGATTTCCCAATGTACTCCAGGCCAATTAACAACAACAAAGATGTTGGAGCATTCATGCTACCCAGAGCTGGAGAAAAATGGAAGGTTAATCGCGGGGATCAACAGTTTGACATGGGATGTCTATTGGTTCTTCTTAGTGAAGCTGCACAGCCAGAGAGCCGCCCTCAAATGCCTCACAGATGCAATCAGGTATATTATACCCGATATTCAGGATGCCACCTTTGCTGCCCAACTCAGCTTGCGCCTCAACAGACCACCTGAAGTGGAGCCAATGCTTGCGATAAGCCAGCTCAGGTTTAAAGGCAAGCAGCCTGACTCATGATTCACATCGCCGACTGCCAGATCGCCCCCACGAAGATAGATAGCATTAATTGATGCCAATTTAGTAGGATTTTGTTTCATAGATTTTTTTTAGCTTAGTAGTATTTATAGACCCTTTCATGCATTTAGAAATGGTCATAAAGTTTTGTATATGACTTAAACCCTGAAGTTGCACTATTGTACTTTAGGGATATTCTTTTATGAAACTGGACCAATTATTCTGATTTTGATGAGGAAGGTTTTTATACAAATGTGCACTATTGTCTTTGTTTAAAAGCATTTATGTGTTTAAGGAAGAATTTCAAATAGCGATTGATATTCGGGATTGATTAGCAGCTCATATGGTACTATTATCTGTGTCTGAACTCATTCCTGTTATGTGAATTGTCATTTGATCGCTCTCGCTATTATCTCTTATATATATATGTGTTTTAACAACATCCTTTATGCATCCCACTATTGGTTGTTTATAACATGCTTTTCTTTCAATCGTATATGTATCGATGATATAAATGATCAATGCAGTAATTTGTGTTAATTGCTTCGTTTGACTATTTGGACGAAGTAATCTTTAAATGTTGAATTAGAAACCAGAGAACCCATAGTATGAAGATTTTTATGCCAACGTTTCAGATCCCAAATGGGATCCATCATCAAGACTTTTAGAATGTTGATAAAAGATGAGATGCAATGGAGAAATAAATACTTATTGCAGCTCATCTTTTATCAACATTCTAAAAGTCCTGATGATGGATCCCATTTGGGATCTGAAACGTTGGCATAAAAATCTTCATACTGTGGGTTCTCCGGTTTCTAATTCAACAGATAAAAACCACAAATCTCTAAAATCTAGAATCTTTAAATGATTGAATATCTGTGTTTATTTTACAGAGTCATCTATATGCTTGTTAATAAATAAGGATTATTAAACGCTGCATTTCAAATGAATAGTTGTTCCCGGGATTAGTATTAGTTTTCATATTTTTGTTGATAGAATAAGCTATCCTCCTATCATTAGAACAGACAACTCATCACTCATCCATCCCTTTTATTCATTATCGGGAAATTGGTCCCGTTATATCCAGTCGGAGCCACCATCCCAAACGAAAAAGGAGTTGTACTAAGGTCCGGACCGGGTGGTTATCCCCCAATGTTGTTGCAGCGATTTTCGAGGCATCAACATTTATGGCGCTAGAAGGAGGGCCATCCGCTATGAATGGAGAGTAATCCTACACCTACAGACCATTCAAAGAGTAATTCACCCTCCACCTCTCCTCGGACCTCTCGTTCGCATTCTGAATCACTAGTATCCAGACGAGATGAGGAAGAATCAACCACTACTGCTCAATTACATCATACTTCAAAACACTTAAGTCCGGAGTCCCCTGAAGTTCAATCTGTCATCCAGAAACTTCAAGGCTTCTCGATTTCGCCTCCTAAATATGAAGTATCACAAGGTAGTCAGACTTCGTAATTCCACTTACCTCCTCACCTTACCAGACTCCAAAGTGAACAACTAGGTATTGAAACACCTGAGTTTCCTTTGCTCGAAAGGAAAAGGATTAAAAAGACTGCTGAAGGCTCTGGTAGCGAAACCTTTTCTCCATCATCTTCCATTTCATCATCACCTGTGCGGAGTCAAACACCCACTTCACCACTACATATTGTTGTTCACCAAGGGACTTCATCTCAAACATCACAATCTTTTCATTCTTCACTTCCACCTCCCCCTCAAGCACCTGGAACACCACAGGCAATCGCTGGTACTCCTAAAATGGCTCAAAGACCATGGAGAAGTCCTGGTGAAGTCACCATGCCTGCACCATTACATCCGCTACCCGATTATCCCGAAAAATGGCTACCAAAATTCAATCCAGATGCTGGAACGTCAGCAGAAGAACACATAAATAATTTTATTTTGTCAGTCAATTTGAAGGGAGTGACTAAAGAAGATGTGGTAGTTAGATTGTTTCCCTATACATTACAAGGATCAACAGGGTCTTGGTATTTTTCCTTGCCCTCTGGATCCATCACGAGTTGGAATATCTTCCAGGAACAGTTCCTCACCAAATACGGTGATGATAGATCCTTGGCTACACTCGTCCATGACCTTTCTAACTTAAGGATCGAGTCAAGAGAACCCATTAAGGAGTTTAACTCCCGATTTAATAAACTCTTGAACAAAATCCCCACCGATGATAAGCCAAGCGAACAAGTTAGAAGAGAGTGGTATATCACTGCCTTACCCTCAAACATAGCCATTTTTGTGGATAGGGATAAACAACCTACATTGGTCGAAAACATGAAGGAAGCCCTCGTTGTTGAAAAAAGTGTAATCGCCTTAGAAAAGAAAACTGCCCTGGAAGAACGAAAATCCAAAAAAGTGTCCTTTAAAGATGATTCGAAGAAAAAGATCACTAAGGATCCATATGACATGGAGGGCCTTCAAAAAGTCCTTAAAACCATGTCAAACGAAATGGTTGAGATTAAGAAATAAGTATCAGAGTCCTCAACAAAGAACATATAGGAATTTCAAAAAGCCCGAGTCCAAGCCTCCAAATGTCATATCTTACGCAGATTTGGATCCTCAGGAAGAAGAATAAGAAGAAACAATTGCACCATCCGAAGAAGAAGAAGATGAAGTAGTTGAATGTCACGGGATGTGGGACTTTATACTCCCTAATTCCGATACTGACGCTGAGCAAGAAGCCTTTCCTGTCACTACAAGGAGTAAAGCTACTCCCGAACCTGTTCAAGACAATTCGAAGAAAAGGAGTGTTGGTACTAATACTGCAAAGGAAAAGGTACCCACAAGGAAGCCAGCCGCGACAGTATCTCAGAATCAGCCTTCATCCTCCAATACACCTTCGTCATCTAAGACATTGGTAGTTTCTGATTCGATGGATTATAATATTGTCGATGACATGAAGAAAAATAAGGCAAACATCACCATGTTTGAGCTTAGTAAATTAAAACCTCAACAAAAATTACTTCTCAAAGAACTTAATGCTGTCCCTTCTTCACCTCTTCCCAGTACTAAAGCTGCAAGCGACTCAGGACAACCACCTTCCGGTAGAGTTGAAGCAACTGATACAATTCTGATTGGAGATAGATCAAATTCCCATACCCCTCCTTTCCTCTTAACATATGAAATTTATAATCGAAATCTACATAACTGCTTAATTGATTCTAGGGCATCATCTAACATAATGCCTACTTCAGTTTGTTCTAAACTAAATATAGAACCCCAGAAATATTCCATTCACATTGTGCAGTTAGATAGAACTAAAGTTCAAGTTATAGGGGAAATAAACTCTGTAACGATCAGGTTATCGGCGGATCCACGAATAGTCCAAAGGATTGATATCCTAGTCGCCAATATACCTGAATTCTATGGGTTGATTTTAAGCATGGATTGGTCAGAAAATCTCCATGGGTATATCTCCACTGATTGGTCCCATATGTGGCTCCCCTATAAGGGCAAGCCTAATCAAATAAAGATCGATCGTGAGAAACATATGACTCACACTGTTACAGAATTTGAACAAGAAAATCAAACAATTGCATTCAACAACAATATCTTAGGGAATTATTCTTCTGAGTCATTTTTTGGCAATTATATTTCCCAACCATCTCCTTTCTCAGTTAACGATTTCACATCGCAAATTGAAATTTTTTCGCAGACCGATAG
This sequence comes from Pinus taeda, assembly GCA_000404065.3. Classification (NCBI taxonomy): domain Eukaryota; kingdom Viridiplantae; phylum Streptophyta; class Pinopsida; order Pinales; family Pinaceae; genus Pinus; species Pinus taeda. The sequence continues at coordinate 12,653 of APFE031035729.1, read as the reverse complement.
GTCTAAATGTGTTAATGTTACTGAGAATTTTGTAAGTAAGATTGTAGATAATTCTTTATTTTTGTCTTTATATTTTGACGGATCCAAGTCTAGTGAAGGATCAGGAGCAGGATGTATTTTGGTTAGCCTGCAAGGAGAAAAAACAATGATGTCCTGTAGGTTAGAGTTTGAATGCACCAATAACACAGCTGAGTACGAAGCATTAGTCCAAGGACTATATAAAGCAATTGGCCTCAAAGTCCAATACTTGAAGGTCTTTGGAGATTATGAGATTATTTTTAAACAGGTAAGGAATACAATTCATTGTCTTTCGAACCATCTCAAACATTATCAATCGCTAGTACAAGAGCTCACTTCCCATTTTTTAGCATTCAATATTTCTTCCATTCCCACGTCGCAAAATTCGACAGTTGACTTGCTAGCCAATGTCGCTTCCAAGCTACTCCCTTCCGAAGACTATAGTCCAGATAGATTTACAGTAGAATTGCTTTTTAGGCCATCCATTCCTGACAATGTAACCAATTGGAGAGTATTCAACCATGATGAAGACATTTTACAATTTCTGACCTCCGAAAAATCTTATGATAATCAAATCATCGAGGAAGACGAGCACGATATTCAAATGCGAGATAAACATGAGGAAAACTCAATCCCAAAACGCATGGTGAAGCTGGAGGATCTTTATGATATTAAAGACAGGTTTAAACCTGTGTCCAATACAAAGCTCCAGAGCTCTACTTTAAGGTTTGAATTGATAAACCTTGGCACCGAACAAAATCCTCAAAACATTAATTTAGGATTAGGACTTTCCATGGAGGAAAAGGAAGCATTCATTAGACTGTTACGCAAAAATAAACATGTTTTCGCTTGGAAATATGACGATCTAAAGACGTATGATGCATCCATTATCCAACACACTATCCCGATGCTTCCTGAACAGAAACCAGTTCAACAAAAGTTGAGAAAAATAAATCCAAACTTAGAGGGTCAAATAAAATCAGAACTCAATAAACTCTTAAAAGCTAAGATTATTTTTCCCGTTCGGCACTCAAACTGGGTCTCCAATATGGTACCAGTTAGGAAGAAAAATGGCGACATAAGGATTTGTATTGATTTCAAAAATTTAAATAAGGCAAGTTTAAAAGATAACTTCCCATTACCCACTATGGAGCAGATACTCCAATCAGTGGCAGGCTCAGAGTTAATGTCCTTTTTGGACAGTTTTTTAGGATATAATCAAATTTTGGTCCATCCTGATGACCGACTCAAAACCACATTCAGAACAAAATGGGGAACGTATGCATATCAGAAAATGCCTTTCGGACTTATTAATGCAAGAGCCACTTTTCAAAGAGCAATGGATATTGCTTTCAAAGGGTTAATTAACATAACAGTAGTCGTCTACTTAGATGATATTACTGTATTTTCTAAAGAGAGATCCAATCACTTGCATGATTTAAATCAAATCTTTCAACGCTTTAAGAAATATGGTATTTCTCTTAACCCTAAGAAATCCTTTTTCGCTCTTGATCAAGGTAAGCTTCTAGGCTTTATTGTTTCTAAAGATGGCATTTATATCGATCCCGACAGGATCAAAGAAATCTCTGAAATCCCATTCCCTCACAATAAGAAATCCATGCAGTCATTTTTATGCCAAATCAATTTTTTCAAGAGATTCGTTCCAGACTTTTCTCAAATTATTTTTCCACTTCAAACTATGATTAAGAAAAATTCAGTCTTTAAATGGGGATCACCAGAAAAGGAATCATTTGAATGAATCAAACAATCAATAATCAATGCCCCCGCTCTAAATACTCCAAATTTTTCTAATCATTTTACATTGTATACCATCGCATCCAATTTCTATTATGCTGCAGTACTCACACAGATCAACAAGCACAATTTGGAAGCACCCATTTCATTCTATAGTTCAAATCTTCAAGGTGCAGAACTAAGCTACTCCGAAGTAGAAAAAAAAGCCTTTGTTGTATATAAAGCTGTTAAACATTACAGACACTTGATTTTAAAAGTCCATACAAAAGTTATAGTTCCCTTCTCTTCAGTAAGGCAACTATTAATCCAAAGAGAATTGGAAGAAAAAAGGGAAAATTGGGTAACAACACTTCAAGAATATGACCTAGAAATCAAGCCAGCAAAGATTGTTAGAGGCCAAGTTTTTTGCAGGTTATTGGTAGGAGCATCTAACATTCCGGAATCAAGTGATACAGAACAATTTGAAGCGATCAACCAGATAAGTATCATTGACTCTGAATCACAGTATGCTGATTTGATATTTTATTTGAAAAATGGATATGCACCTCCTAATCTATCCTACAAAAGCAAAAGGGCCATAAGATTGAAAGCAAAAAAATTTACCATTATTGATGATGTGCTTTTTAGGCAAAATTATGATTCAGTTTTATTGAGATGCCTTGAAAAACCTGAAGCACAAAAGGTTTTGCAGGAATTACATGATGGACCAGCAGGAGGCCACTTTGGAGCTGATACAATAGCTCACAAAGTCATCCACGTTGGATACTATTGGCCCACTCTGTTTATAGATGCTCATGAATATGTAAGGAAATGCCGAAATTGTCAAACTTCAAGTGGAAAACAAAGGAAATCAGCCTTCCCTCTGCAACTGGTCAACATTGAACAACCTTTTGAGCAATGGGGATTGGAAATTATTGGAGAGATTACCCAAAATTCTTCCAGACAGCATAAGTATATCCTTACCGCTACTGATTACTTTACCAAGTGGGTTGAAGCGATTCCTTTAAAGACAACAAATTCTGAAGCTATTATTGAATTTATAGATCAATTCATCATTACCAGGTTTGGTGTCCCGAATGCTCTTGTTGTTGATAATGCATCTTACTTTTCAGGCAATGCTATGTTTGATTTCACAATTAAAAGAGGATTCAAACTCAAATATTCTGCTAACTATTATCCTCAGGGTAATGGTTTGGCAGAATCTACAAACAAAAATCTTATTAAAATTATCAAGCGAACTATCGAACAGAATCATAAGAACTGGCACAAATCTTTAATATTTGCATTATGGGCTGACCGGATAATGCAAAAAGCTTCTATAGGTTCTTCTCCATTTAAACTTATGTATGGAAAAGAAGCAGTGCTACCAAAAAATCTCATCCTTCCTTCTCTAGCCCTAGTTCAATTTATTGAAGAAAGCCCTTCTTCTTCTTTACAACTTAGACATGACCAAATTCTAAAATTAGAAGAAGAAAGAGAAAAAGCCAAAATCATTCATGTGAAACATCAGCAGATCATCAAGTCATCATTTGATTCAATTTCATCTGGTTCCAAACAATTTCAAGTCGGTGATTTAGTCCTGAAATGGGACAAAGCCCATGAAGATAAGGGAAAACACACCAAGTTTCAGAAGATGTGGCTTGGACCATTTCAGATCTGTGGAAAGATAGGCCATTCGACCTTCATACTACAAGATTTATTAGGGTTGAGAGATTCTCTCCCTGTTAATGGTCTTATCTTAAAGAAATTCTTCAATTAAGGAGGTAACCCCTTCTCCTTTTAATAGCATTTTTGTAGTTTGTAGCAGCATTAGAAAATAAAACTATAAGGTATCTTCTATTTGACCTTTGTTGTATTCAAAGGGTTTCTCAAAACAAGTAGTGTGATATTTACTTTTAAATAAATAGAAGTCTTAAACAAAAGGAATGATTTCTAGGAAATTAGATATAATTGCATTCTATCTGAACTACACTACAATCCTAGTAAATCCCTCTCGAAGTTTATAAATATTGTAAATCTTTTTAGATTTTTCAAGTTGGTCACAAGAAGGTTATCAATATCAAAATAGGAGCTAATCCAAATTCAGCATCTCCAACTCTTACCTTGTCATCCATCTTCTCTTAAAGAGGAAATTGTCTATCCCACTTACCCAAGTTTGTGATTACTCAGAATGTAATTCCAAGAATACTAGATATAAAAGATAAGAGGTCATATTACAAGCCTTCTTACCATGTTCATAGGGAAATAGTTTAGCCGACATTACCAATACTGCATACCAAAACAGGGCAATGGCTTCAATTGTAAGACAAGGGGTCTCATCACGAGCCAGCTTGTTCGGTTAGATTACTACCAGTGAATGGCATTGTCACTTAACTAGCCACCACACCATGGAAATGGCTTTTTATCTTACAAAATAACAGAAAAAAGAAAAGAAATACAAAATGTGAAAAACATATTTTGAAGTCATTTTGTTAATCATGATCTAAGGTGAATGGGACAATAGACAATGATATGGTTAAAAGGTATCCCTGCCGAAACTATGGACGTTTGCTGGCAGCAGAGGCTCTACCTATGACAAAGGAGTTAATTTTAATAGCTGATTTGGAAAAATTTTCTGTTTTATCAATATCAACCAATAAGGGCCAATTTCTATTTTTTAACAAAAGAGGAAATTAGCAAAGAAAGTTTTGTTTTGTCTGGAATGCAACTATACCTAGTTATATTAGAATTTTTCCTTTTGATAAAATTTCTATTTTGAAAAAGTTTAAGTATTTCTATACTTTTCAGAGATAACTGTTTCTTCCAGCGAATCGCTAATTGTTGTGCCCTACAACAACCCCCCATTTCATATCATTATTATTCCAAAACCATAATATGAAATGGGTCCCTTTTCAAATTTTGTTTTTTAATTGGTATCAATTTAAGTTCTATTCTAAAAGGCCCGAAGAAATAAAAGAAAACATTACCAAGAGGCCTCTTCCATAAACCAATCAAAAAACATTAACGTAAAACGATTAATCTTTTGTCATTGCGATAAAGCGATCGCAAGATCGCATATCACAACGACAAAGGAAACACAACTTGAGGACATATTGATTTGCTCTGATGCGAAATCGCTATCGGATATCGTTAAGTAATGAAGGAATGCAATTAAATCCCCCTTGCTCCGATGCGATGCGATATCGGCAATCGATGATAATGGCTTAATGCAAATAAACTCCCTCTTGCCCCAATGCGATGTGATATCGCTATCGGCAATCGGTGATTGACTACGCACGCCTTCTTAACCGCCCCACTCGCTACTCCCGACGTGATGCGATATCGCTATCGGCGATCGGGGATTCCAAATGGAACCAAAACAATGACTTATGATTTTCCCCGACGCCCGATTGCGATAAAGGCAAAAGCACAATTTTCAAAGCAAAACCATAAAGGCAGTTTAATACGATTTATTCGTAATTAAGGCACTATCTTTCAAAAAGCCGCTCATCCGCGCTCAACCGCCAAATCACCCAAGGCATGATTCAAATAAATCATTTGGCCATTAATCGAAATGATTGGTATTAATGAGATTGACAGGCCTTAACGACCATTTAATGAAAACATCAAGCTTGCGATCTATTCACAGATTTGATTCAAAGCCGTCTTAAGTCAATCGATCACCATGAATTTATCAATATATATATATATATATATCTCAGTCTATTCGATTCATGTTATTGTTTCCTCTATTACACCTATCGTTCTCTCTATGCAGCATTATCCCGCAGAGACAGATTTGAGTGGAATGGGAAAGAAGTCCAAAAAGACCACAATGCCTTCCGCTTCGCCGGTCGCAGGGCAACTCGTCGTTGATCCAGGCAGTAAAAATAAAGGACTTATATCGGACACTACGTGCCTGGGACTTACCAGAGCTACTTGGCAAGGAACATATAACTTGATTGAAGCCGAAGAGCCGAGAGTGACGGGAATACAAGTCTCATGCGATAACACTAGCAAATCTGAGGCTAATCTAAAAGACTTGGCCAATTCCTTTCTTCACAGAATAGCGGCCCGGGAACAAATTCTCCCATATACGGATGTGGTAAGATGGGCGATTCAAGAGATCCCAATTACCGATAGAACTTTTAGCACTATAGATGGTAGGAGTTTCGGTTCTTTTCGAGCCAAAGATCTAAGGCAAATGTATCATTTGCCGGCGGAGGAGAAGAAGTATAACGTGGCATTCCTAGAGAAGTTCCGAGCAGAAAATGAGACTGAGTCTGAACCAATTCGAGGCTGGATACAAAATCCAACAAAGCACAAGCACGAATCCTCGGGTAAGTACTCAGTCGATTCTCTATGTTCTCCTTACTGCTATGCTGGGATTATGATGTGCAGACTATGGGGATTACATGATTCCGCCAATTTTCCCATAGAAATGGTCCCCTTAATGGAGGTGGTATGTAGTGGCGAGATAATGGATTGGGCGGATATATTATCCGATAAGTTAGCCACTGCCATTCTTAATTTCAGATTTAATTCTCGCGTCACTGAGAGGTTCATTCCGCCATTTTACTACAGTGCCTATGTATTAGACGTTTTATGTTTTAATTCTAAATTTCCTGTGCTCGGATGGAGGTGGACGTCGCAACACCCCGCACCTGTCCACATATATCATCAAAAGTTGTGGAAGACCAACTACAAACACCACTTGTATCAAATCTGCAACGGTTTCATGTTGCCTATTCATTATTCCATTTTCAATAAGCCTGCCCCGAAGATTTCTGAACAAGCAGGGGTGGATTTAACTGCTGTAGCAAGTTGGTTTGGAGAAGAAAATTTCACCTATATTAGAGTTTTTGGCAGTCAAGCCAAGCCCCATGTGCTTCCACTATACATCCCTGATAAGTTACTTGCCAGGGAAGTAGCCTATCAGATCAACGCCGATGGGGTTACTCAGACCCTGAAAAAAGCAAAGAAGCATGTCTAGCCCTCCTTTCCCTTACGAATTAGTATTTACACTCTGCATGATCTCAAACATGCAGAGAAGGAAGCTGAGAAGATAAATTCGTTGACTCTGGAAACTCTGCCAAGTAGGCAATACGATCCGAGAAAAATCGCCTACAATATGCTCGACCAGGCCAAATTGGCCAAGTTCGAGCACAAAGAAGACAGATTTGAGGATTTGTTTGCATCGGCTGAGTCGCTATATCAAGTTAAATCGCTTCCCATAAATGAATACAACGATGAGGGGCTAACCGAATTTAACAGAATTAGATAACAGAGGTTGCAAATTCTGCCTCTATATCTGTTATCGACTACTCCAACAACGACAAAATCAAGCGAGGCTGAGCAGCAACGTAATAAGCAACCTCCTATTACATCAAAGTAGCAGGAGGAAGTGCATGACCATAGGTAGGAAGAAACCCAAGCAAATGTGCAGCGACAGGAAGAAACCCAGGCGAAAACTCAAGAAGAGAGCAGTTTGAGAGTTAATGATGATACACAGATTGATCCGAATTTTCTCCAGCAATGGCAGCAATTCAACTCAATCATTGGAAATCTATAATGCTCTAAAGATGATGAGGTTTCAAAAGAGGGAGACACACAGGAAGTGACATCAAAACAGGTTTCAGGCGAAACCAACGACCCACCCAAATCAAAGGAAACATAAATAATTCCTAAGGATCCATCGGGCGAAATCATTTTGCAAATAGAAGAGATTCCTCCCTTGGATGTATTCTACAGCCCTAAGCATAAAGCTGTTGTAAAGCGACAGAGGAAGAGAAGAAGGGCTGATCAACCTTCTTTATTCCTGATTAACAAGTAACGGGCAATGTGTGTGGAAGGAAGAATTTGATCCCTCCGATGACTTGACAAAGCTATCGCAATACGCTGGAGCATATTCGGCGGCAACCATAGATAAAGTATCGGAGGTGAGAATTCTATTAAAGGCGAAAGATCAAGACATATTTTCGCTATAGGCTCAATTATCGGAAGCGCAACAGAAGACAGAGCAGGCAAAGGCGCAATTGCTAGTACAACAACAAAATAATAATCAGCTGACTAAGCAATTGCAAGAAGAAAAACAGAGGATTGATGAAAGTGCAATCCAAAAGCAAAAGGAGCTATCGGCAACATTGGCGCAATTAAAAATATCAACTGAGGGAATGATAAAATCCAAAGATGAGCAAATCGCTCAATTATCAACTCAAATTGAGAAAATGAAAAAGCTCCCTCAGGTAGATGAGTTTAAAGGAGAGGCGCTTCAATTAAATAAAGCATTGATAAATCAAATTAAGCTCCTATGTCAACAAATCACCCAGACAGAGCCATTGTGTGACTTAGTGGCATCCATAAGCGAAAAAATAGAAAAGGCAAGGACAGATTTGGATCAGGCCGAAGAAACATTGACAAATTTTCTGGAATGGCAAGATTCCGATCAGGGCTAGGCAGCTAACCTACAATCACAGTTAATGAAGGCAGAAAGAGTGATTTTAAGATGCAAGGCAACCACTAATAATTTGGTTGAATTAGTAAATAATACTCTTTATTTGTCTAACATGATTTCCTAATGTACTCCAGGCCAATTAACAGCAACAAAGATGTTGGAGCATTCATGCTACCCAGAGCTGGAGAAAAATGGAAGGTTAATCGCGGGGATCAACAATTTAACATGGGATGCCTATTGGTTCTTCTTAGTGAAGCCGCACAGCTAGAGAGCCGCCTTAAAATGTCTCACAGATGCTATCGGGTATATTATACCCGATATTCAGGATGCCACTTTTGCTGCCCAACTCAGCTTGCACCTCAACAGACCACCTGAAGTGGAGCCAATGCTTGCGATAAGCCATCTCAGGTTTAAAGGCAAGCAGCCTGAGTCATGATTCACATCGCCGACTGCCAGATCGCCCCCAAGGAGATAGATAGCATTTATTGATGCCAATTTAGTAGGATTTTGTTTCATAGATTTTTTTTAGCTTAGTAGTATTTATATACCCTTTCATGCATTTAGAAAGGGTCGTAAAGTTTTGTATATGAATTAAACCCTGAAGTTGCACTATTGTACTTCACGGGTATTCTTTTATGAAACTGGACCAATTATTCTGATTTTGATGAGGAAAGTTTTTTATACAAATGTGCACTACTGTCTTTGTTTAAAAGCATTCCTGTGTTGAAGGAAGAATTTCAAATAGCGATTGATATTTTGGATTGATTAGCAGCTTACATGGTACTATTATCTGCGTATGAACTCATTCCTATTATATGAATTGTTATTTAATCGCTCTTGCTATTATCGCTTATATATATGTGTTTCAACAACATCCTTTATACATCCCACTATTGGCTGTTTATAGCATGCTTTTCTTTCAATCGTATATGTATCGATGATATAAATGGTAAATGCAGTAATTTGTGTTAATCGCTTCGTTTAACTATTTAGATGAAGTAATCTTTAAATGATTGAATATCCATGTTTTATTTACAGAGTCATCTATATGCCTGTGAATAGATAAGGATTATTAAGCGCTGCATTTCAAATGAATAAGTTGTTCCCGGGATTAGTATTAGTTTTCTTATTTTTGTTAATAGAATAAGCTAGCCGCCTATCATTAAAACAGACAACTCATCGCCCATCCACCCTTTTATTCATTATCGGGAAACTGGTCCCGTTATCTCCATTCAGAGCCACCATCCCAAACGAAAAAGGAGTTGTACTAAGGTCTGGACCGGGTGGTTATCCCCCAGTGTTGTTGCAGCGATTTTCGAGGCATCAACAGAACACCAAAACGAGTAAACATATTCTAAAACATAAATGAAACTACATAATTTTTAGTAGCAAAAGGAAGTGCTTTAACTTCTACCCATTTAGTGACAAAATCATTACATACTAGGATATACCTTTTCAGCTTTGAGGGTGGATTGATTGGACCAACAAAATCTAGTGCCCATTTTTCAAATGGTTCAATGAGTACTTGCATCTGTAATGTCATTTCATTTGAAAGATTAGACTTTCCCATTCTCTGACAACTATCACATATTTTAACATATTCCTTGGTATCCTTGAAAATGGAAGGCCAATAATATCCTAAAAGTAGGACATTGTAAGCAGTTCTTTTGTCAGAAAAATGTCCTCCACATGGTTCATCATGGAATGCTTTAAGTATTTCCAGTATTTCATCTTCTCGAACACACCTTCTGATGATGAGATCTGGTCTTGTTTTGTATAATTCATCATTATCCACGAATAAGATGTGATATTGTGAACTATCCTCCTCTTTTCTCTAGGAGACAATGAAATGGTACTTTCCCTGTAGCTAATTAGTTAGCAATATCTACATACCAAGGTGGTTTAGTAGATAATGTAAAAAGATATTCATCATGAAATTTATCCTCCACAGGTTGATCATTATTATCATTCTGAATTCTAGATAAAAAGTCATCAATTGTAATTTGTTTTCTGGGTCTATCTAGAATGGTGATGTTGAATTCTTGTAACAATAAGAGCCATCTGGTTATTATTCCATTAGTGATTGGTTTATTCATTAGGTATCTAATGGTAGAGTGGTCTGTGTGAATGAAAGTTTCATATCCAATTATATAATGTTCGAATTTGTTAATGGCATGAACTACAACTAAAAACTCCTTCTCAGTTACAATATAATTTAGCTCGGTTGGAGTTAATTTTTTACTGGCGTAATAGATTGCATAAGGAGTAAGGTGTTTTTTACCTAACACAACTCCTAAGGCTGTATCTGAAGCATTAGTTGATATATGGAAGGGAAATTTCCAATTAGGTCCTTTTAAGATAGGTGCTTCATAAATTTTCTTTTTTAAAGTTTCAAATGCAGCTTGATAATCAGAATTCCAACTGAATTCACAGTCTTTGGTAAGTAATTTAAAGAGTGGAGATGCAATTTTTGTGAAGTATTCTATAAATCTTCTATAATATCCAGTAAAACCAAGAAAACTCCTAACATCTCATTAACAGTCTAGCACCGAGAATTTAGAAATGACCTCAACTTTAGATGAGTCTACCTTAATTCCATCTCCTAAAATATGGTGACCTAAAACAATTCCTTCATTAAACATCATAAAAAATTTCTCATGACTTAACGAAAGATTTGTTTCTTTTCTTCTTATTAATTTTTTTTCTAAATTTTCAAGTTCTTCGTTAAAAGAATCTCTATAAACTATGAAATCATCCATATACACTTCCACACAATCATGAATAAGGTCGGAGAAAATTTTGAGGACTGCTCTTTGGAACGTTGTCGGAGCATTGCATAATCCAGTGGGAAGTACTCAGTAAGCATAAGTTCCCCATGGACAGGTAAATGTGGTTTTATCTCGACCTTCAGGTGCTACTTGAATCTGATTATATCCACTAAAACCTTCCAAAAATGAAAAATACTTTTTCCCTGCTAATGTGTCCAAGACTTGATCTATGAAAGGAAGTGGAAAGTGGTATTTTAATGTTGCTTTATTCAATTCCCTGTAATCGATACATACTCTCCATTTCCCGTTTTTCTTTGGAACGATTACTAGGGGTGAAACCCACTAACTGCCTGATATTGGATAGATGAAATTTACATTTAGCATCTTTTGTAATTCCTCCTTAACAATTTCTTCTAGATTTGGGTTCATTCTTTGTTGTGGTTGTCTAACTGATCTTGCACTTTGTTCAATGTAGATATGATGTATGCAAGTTTTAGGATCAATTCCTCTCATATCAGTGTATTCCCATGCATAAGAAGAAAAATATTTTTCTAAAACTTCTACTAGTTGATTCTTTTGTAATTCTTCAAGATTTTCATTAATATTAAAAGTTTTTTTTTTTTTTTTTTTTTTGTAAAAATTTCTATTGAAGAATTCCCAAATTTCTCCATAGAGAGAAATGATACTTGTCTAGATGAGAGATATTCATTTCGAATATAGTCATACTGTGAGGAAGATTCATTATTTTCCAGTTACTTAAAATTTTGTCCTCTTCTCTTACATGCTCAGTAGTGAAAATAGGTTGTATATCTTCTTCATCATCTATCCATTCCTCATTCTCTATTTCTATTGTTGTTTTTGTAGGTGGGTATAATGTAAATTTCTTTATAGAATTTCCATCTGAGATAAACATGTGAGCTGATCTACAATCGATGAAAGCATTAGCTGTAGCTAACTAAGGTCTTGCGAGGATTAATTGATGTCCTTATAGATTATTCTTGGGTGTTAAGACCATGAAATCAATAGGATATTCCCAAGAATCTAAGGATACACAAACATCTTCCAACACACCATCCGGTTTAATACAAACCTATCTACTACTTGTAATAGTGTTGGTGTGTATTAAAGGTTAGGAAGCCTAAGTGAATCCATAAATTGTTTACTCATTATGTTTATGGATGCTCCCAGATCAATTTTGGTATTTCAATTCCATTGATGTGAATTTTCACAACGGGTATCCCTGGATCCAGATATTTTTGGATTGTTGTTTTCCCTATCATGGTGTCTGCAATTTTCCCAACTAATTGAATTCCTTTTATGTATTTTCTTTTTCTTCCTGATCTTTGAGTACTTGATTCCTTAATTGTTTTTGCAAATATTGGTATTCCTTTTATGACCTGTAATAAAGAAATTTTTATACAGACATTTCTTAATTCATCCATCATATTATAATAAGGCAATGTGATTTGTTTTTCTACTCTATTGGGTCCCTATAATACTAGTGATTACCCCATTGCTATTGTAGTTATACCCCTTATTAATATTGTTGTGCCCCTATTATCCTCATATTGTTATTACTGTGCCCCATAGAACCCCTCTATTGTTATTTTTGTGGCTTTATATTATTATTGTTAGGTCGGCTATGGGGTTATTATTGTGACTCCTTAGACTCCTATGAT
>APFE031035720.1:6179-70896 GCA_000404065.3 Pinus taeda | reverse complement strand
CTTCAAGAGACAATGAACTAGTAGAGGAGACAACTTTCCTTTTCAGACTTTCATCACTGTGCTTGTCTTGAAAATTGTTTACATTTGCATGCTCGCCATAAGCGACATGTTTACCCTCTACTTGCTACAATGATGGCTTAAAACAATGGAAATCATTCTTAAAACAGTTTTGGCATATATTGATTTGAGAACTTGGGATAAAGGTTCTTTTTAAATTTGCATCACATGCATTCAAGGATTTGAATTCTTCACCCTTAAACTGTTCATATCCAAGACCAACATTCTTGGGTCGCTCCACAACCGAAATAGGTTCAACCATGCCTTGTGCATGCTTGCCCAAACCTTTGCCTTCTTGATAGCCCATCTTAAACATTAATTTGGACCCCATACCTCTTGTATGTTTTTCAAAAGAACCATCACACTTTTCAATTGAGGAAATTGAAGACAAGTTTGAACGATTTACCTCATCCTCATGCATTTTCTTGGACAAAGCTTCTTGAGCTTGAAGGAGTTGTTTCTCCATGTCATGCAGTCTTTGGAGAATTATTTCCTTCTCATCCTTCATCGCCATCAATTGTGGATGAAGCTTAACACTTTCTCTTTGATCCTCAAGGAGAATCTCCACCATGTCCTTCACTTTAGGAACTCATTCTTCATGTCATCATTGAAGAATTTTGTGAAGGAGGAACATTCACTTGTGGAAGAAGTTGACATTATGGAAATGGTCAATTAAACAAAAGAAACTTCCAAATAAGGGTTCTCAAAGCTTTCAATCAAATGACAATCTTTAACCAATTGTCAAACAAAAACCCGTTCTTATTCAAGCAACCTGGTAAGCATCAACACTTGCAAGACAGTTAGAAGATCTTTGCACAAAAACAATCAAAAGGCAACTACACCAGAGATTGAGTGAAAGAGCATTTATGTACTTTTCAATTGTATAACAAGAGCATTTCGAAGGCTTCCTGGCTCGTTTCAGGCTCTATTTATAGCTTATTTGACTGCTTTTGATACAAAGAAACAACAACATAGCTCTGATACCAACTTGATCTGAATTTGAAACTACCTAGAAAAGGTTTGCAAGGTATTCAATTCAATATTAAACATGTTTAAAACATTCCCATGTCTTGCAGTAAAGAAACAAATGAAATTTTCAGTTGTTCATGATCCATTCAAGCATAGCAGAATTATTTCCTTTTATTGTTTAACACATCAAAACGAATTTTTTCTGCAAAATAAATCAACCACATATGCAAAATAAGTTGATGAAGCAGTTCACCCCTCCTAGGCTACGTCTGTTAGGTCCAAGGCTCCCAAATGGGTTAGTCCTCATTTTAATTAAATGCTCAAAATGAATTTACAGCTGAATATAAGTCTCTACAGGTGAAATAGACTGTAAAATTGGATTCATAACACATGAATCCTTTAGGATTGACTGTTGGTTCACCTCCAATGGATACCTGCAACCTGAAACAGTTCTCACAATACTGGGCCCTAGTGGCTCCTAGAACTTCCACGGCTCCAAAACCTGTGCAAACGACCTTTGATGGCTGAAAAGACTTGTGCCAATGGCTTCAGAACGTCCAAAATACCCAAAATCAAAAAACAAATCGTCCAAAACCGCCTTTTCTAGCCAAAGTTATGGCCATTCAATGATAATTGCCAGTTTCCCCTAAAAGAACTCCAGCTAACTTTAGTGGAGCTCCACCAATTATGGCGGGACCGCCAAATTTGGTGCTCCGCCAAATAATCCGCCAACTGAAACTGCAATTAACTGACTGTTGGCGCATGTGACCACAAAAATCTCGGCGGTTTACCTCGGATTTCGCGCTAGTGGTTAGGGTTAGCCCTCAGTTCTCGGCCCTAGGTCATATGGTGTGGGGGCTAGCCCCCTTCTTTTACCGCCCAGTTCAAATTTAAATTTTAAATACATTAACCTCCGCCCTTTTAACAAATCCGGCTATAGAGCCTAACAATAAGGCTTGTGTTTGATAGGCGGGAGGTCGTGGGATCGAGCCTCACTGCCACCATAGTTTGAAATGTGCCCATAAACCTGCTTACATCACCTGAGCCACGTGGCAGCCTCTGAGCTTGCCACGTGGCAGATTTTAATTGGCCTATTCAAAGGAATATTCCATGGAATATTCTGTGGAATATTTTTTTTTTTTTTTTTGAAAATTCAAAAATTAAAGGTTATTGGGCGATTTTGTTTTTGACGTAACTTTCACATACATCGACCGTTTTTCGAACCGTTTGCAGCGCCAGAATTGGGAGGATGAGCTCGATCCAGTCATTTAGGTTCGAGCCAATTTTGAGCACTTTAAATTTTGAGCATTTTATGACACTTGGGACATGAGCCCCTGATGAACAACACATCATCACCTAGTAAAAATGAAGTTCCTGGACAAAAAGGAAAGGTCAAAACTCCATGTAGGCTATGTGAAGGGGACCATACCCTTCCCTGTTGCCCCTTTCTGGATGAGGCCAAGATAATCTTGCATAATCATCCTGCTTCACCGTAGCGACTTCCACCTAGATACAAGAAAATCTCACCAAGTCCTTCACTAGTTGAAAATCCGACTGACATAATTCAATTGCCGGCCGAAACACCTATCATTAAGGGTGAATCTTTTGAGTCCATACCAAACCAAAGTTAGCAGTCCACCCAGTCTTACCTTCAAAAGTCCACCTTCAGATGATACCATTCCTAAAGAGAATGAAAACGATATTGTTCAAATTCTTTTTGTTACTTCAGAGTCCAATGAACTCGGGGGCAATCTGCATGTTCCATCACAAAGGAAGAGAATCCCATAGTTCCCGCTAATCACGGGGTCAGTTCAACCGCTTATTCAGCACCCCCTCCAAGCAGTCTAATCACTTCCTTTGATTGGAATCAACTAGCAAGATCCCACCTTCCTTCTAATGTACCATTCCAGATCATAGTACAAGTTCACAAAATGATCATGTCTAGCACTATCATAGATGAAGGGGCTTCAATGAGTATCATTTCCTCAATTGCTTGGAAAGTGCTTGGTTCGCCATCACTTATGCCTATTACTTAGAATTTTCTAGGCTTTAACAAAGGAACCAGTTGACCATTAGGGTTCCTTCCTAAGTTACCAATTACTTTGAGAAGAAAAACCATTCACTTGAACGTGATGGTAGTCCGCATGAAGGAAAAATTGTCCAGCTTGTTGACTAGCCTTCATTTCTCGGTTCAAACACAGCTACAAGTCAAACATCATCCCTAAATGGTCCTTTTACATCAAGAGAGTCTCTTCAACCTTCATTCCATCCACCTAATTACCGCAAGTAGTCCAGTGAATGTAATAAAACTTAAGGGGCATGCACCCTGATTTGCATCGGCAGACAAATGCAGCTGAAAAGATACGTTTCCTTGTAGGTTACGTGATTGGAAGTGTTGTCTCACACCATTCACCTTTGTCTATTTGATGGAAAAATCCTAGGAAGTGTTTTGACCACCGATTAAAACCATCCTACTTAACCATAGTGATTTCCATATGGTTACTAGAAACTCCCCTTTTCTCGATGGCTGGGGGCATGCAAATTCTTTTATGCAAGCAAAAAACGACCAATTTCATTTTTTAGCTTTTTATATTTTTTTATATTTTTAGTTTTTCAACTTCTTAGGTTAGGTGATTGGTCTGATCCACCATTCACCTTTGTCTACGCCAAAGATGAAGCAAAGGAATCATTTGAACTGTTCCACAGACGAAACCATCCTACCTAACATCAATAGTTCCTTAGCTTTATAGTTTTTCTAGCTTTTCAGTTTGGTCATTTCTAGCTTACATAAAAAGGAAAAAGAGCAATGTTTCCGCAAGGTTCAAGCTTGTTAGAAAATAAACCCGCCAACGAGCAATGTTTCCACAAGGTTCAAGCTCGTTAAAAAATAAACGCACCAATGAGCAATGTTAGCCAAGATTCAAGCTCGTTAAAAAATAAACTCGCCACTGAGCATATGTTCATCCAAAGTTCAAGCTCGTTAAAAAATGAACCCACCTTCGGTAAATAACCTTTGTGATTGCCATAATATCAGCCCTTTGAGCCTTGGTTCTGTTACAGACATCACCTCCATTCTTTTGGCCGATCATACGCTTCCGCTTGATTGTTTACCTTTTTGAAACAGCTGCGGTGAGTGGTCCTGTTAGCCACCCTCTTCACATCATTACCCGGAACTAGTAGCTACCCTAAACACCACTCGTTCTGCAAAAAACAAGTCTACTTTAAACTCTTTTCAGACTCATTAAATATGAAAAGATTGTTGAGCTATTGGCCTCTCAAACTCACTAAAGTGATTGGAAGTGCCATACCTCCTGTAATCTCTTTCGGACCTGAGGGATTATCTCAAGAAAATGTTTGAGTGCTTGTCTTTTCGGCTCACTAAAGTTATTGAAAAATCATTCCTTTCACATTATTTTATCCTTTTTCCAACTTAAGGGATTATGCAACAAAAAATAACTACTAGAGTTTCCATTTATTCCCTTTTCAAACTCTCTAAACATGTAAAGGACTGAGTTATTCTTGTCGTTAAACTCGTTAAAAGAATAGTGACAAACTTGTCCACCTAGACAATAATGAATTTCACTATCACTAGGCTCGCTAAAACATAGCGACAGGTTTGCCCGAAGGGCAAATTATAGAACAAGCATATGTTATCCTCCTCAAGCTTGACAAAAATAAATAAGTACTCGTAAGCAATGACTGGGGAAAAAGGGAAGAAAACTTAAAGAATTTTATTGGTAGCAGGTCGCTCTTAAACATGACACTTTCACTCCATCACTATGATTGAGTCAGGTTGGGTTATTCCGTTCACCGATCATATCACCATTGGTCCTCCATACCATCCATCTTTTGGGGTTAATGCTACCAATCCATTTCAGTGTTGCCAATATGTTCAAGAGAAGTCATTCAAAGAATTCACCATCCAGTTAATGCCCCATCCACTGCAATACCTTCACCCTCCATTTTTCATGACCACCATTCCTGAACCTTGTATCATTAGATCATTTTTCACCTCCAGAAAATAATTTTCTTCATTTCATGTCATTAATGTGGGATACATTGAGGCCCTCCTATGATGGGTCACTTCTTGTTGACATCAGCTCATTATCCAAGAAGTTGTCTTAGAAACAACCCTTTCAGTACTTTGAAGCTTACATGCATCAATGGCAAGTTTCTCACTTTCGATGACAAGTTTACATCAATGGCCTTCGATCGAAATATTTTGCGTGCTGTTTGACATCGGATAATATATTCACACCACGTGAATTGTACTATAGTACCTTGACGGTCATTATCACTATCGGTGATTCCTCTTGCGTCTGTTCACAGCTTACATTATTGGCTGGTAATTAGGCGATGTCTATCCATGTTCAACTTCAGGACATCTTTTCACATGGATCGACTTGTACATCAGGCGAAGATTGAATGAGTTTGAAGACCCCGAATCTAGTTTCATCCATCTAGGCTGCGATATATTCAGGAATATAAAGACATCAAATGTACACAGAAGCTGCACAGATGATCATCCAAGCTAAGGGATGATGACTCTACATATAAAAAATCACCAGTCTACAACTACAGACGATTATCTGTTCTATGTACATGAAAATGAATTTATAAAGCTGAGCATGGGAATGCTTTCCTCAGCTAGATCATGGAAAATTATATTGTGATGATGTATTTTATTGTATCTTATACAGGTCACCTTCCAAGTCGAATACCCCAGATCCTCATGATAAAGCATTTCACCCAACATCAAAAGATTTAAAACTTCATGCTTTAGGGGGAAACTATTATAGACATATTTGGGCACTGCAACCCTAATCTTATATGTCAATAAACCAAGGGCTCTTTAACCCCTAAAAGTGTTGTTTCATACCCTAAAGGATCATGGTCAACTGATTACATCATTCCCCAAAAGTTCCACCTAAAAAACCACTCAGAACTGGCCAAAACTGGACCATACTAATTGCTCCACTGTCAAGGTGTGATGCATATTGATTCCTACACTAGCCAGGTGTGATGCATACTGAAGAGGCCTTCTATGGGGTGCGATGAGCGACAATGGAGAAATGTTTGAGAAAGTTTGCTAAGTGGATGCTCATGGAATCTTCTAGAAACTTCTCCCATGACACTTGCCTCTCTAAATTTGACCAGGGATGAGTAAGAGATCCAAGAAATCTCCAAGTGGAACCAAGAACAACAAGTGGAATGACACTAATCAAAAACCCAAAGGTGACTCACACCCTTGCAGACATCTATAAATGGATCCCTCATCTGAGAGATCTGGAGGCTGGAATTTTGTAATTTGTAAGGAAGTGCTTATAGTTTGACTTTGAGAAGGGACATTATATTGTTGGGTTATCTTTCTTTTCATGAAGTGAAGAGGGCTTTGATGTTGGGAGGATTATGCTAGATTAGACAGCTGGGTTGTAATCCTCTTTTCTATTATTAATAATGTTCTTTGAGTTTTCCTCCATACAATCATGTAGTTGTGAATGTTGTTATTTGTAAATGCCATTGTATGCTCATTGTATTTCTGATTCTGCAATGCTTATGATATCATAGATTGAGATGCTTTGATGGTGTTGTGTTGCTTCATTTCTACAGGTATTCTCTAAGCGGGACAAGTACGAGAAGAGTTGCAAGCTCTATCAAGGAGGAGAGAAATCAAACAAGGAGTCAAGCGGAAGATCCAAGTTGGTCCCTTTGCTTCTCTCTTATCTATCATACATAGAGGAAATCACAAATTGCTTTGATATTTGTTTCTAGCATAGTTGCCAATCCTAGTGGGACTAGCAGATTGAAAAGACACTAGTTTTCCCGGAAACAACATTCCAATGTGAATATCCCTTGCATGCAGAAGGAATTCTTTCCTTGAGGATTGCACAGTTACTTCTTCAGGTTTTGTGAGTGCGATGAGGCTAATTCACACATGTGGCTTGACTTAACCCCAAGAAAAACGATGCAAGGAAATAGGAGGCTTGGAGGGCTTGAGGAGGACATATACAATGTCTATTCAATCTATTAGCTATATTTTTTTATTGTATAGAGAGTGGGGTAGCTTGAGAGTTGCTTCTTTTTGTAACTTGAACGAGATTTCCACTTGTATGATAATACAAAGATTGGGGTTTTAAGCTGAGGCTTTCCCTAGGTTATTTCTTATGTGTTATGTGTGATTGATTTATCATTCTCAGTTATATGTGTTCTCTTGATCTTGCTCAATTCGATTAAGCTTCTGCAAAGTGTTGTAGAAGTAGTTCTTATATTTTTCTTTAGTTTGTTGCATAATCTGTTGATCTACAGTGGGAATTTCTACACAATGGACCTTAGCTTAGATCATTTTGTATCAAGGTTCTAAGCCTCACTTATTCAAGGTCCATTTAGTCCAAGTGTTGAACCTGAGCTCTAATATCATTTTGTAACACTACCTATCATCCCCTTGTAATATTATGGGTTGTGGGAGGTGTTACAAACATTTTAACTATAATTTCTCAATGTTTAACAATGTATTATGTTACGAAAATGTTATTTTTCTAAAATTTTATAGAATTAGATAATAATTTTTTCGTCATGACCATCTTAGTGAGAGATTTATAATGAAATAATTATTTTGTCAATCTAAGACTTGGATTAAAAGTTTCACTAACGATATTGTCTATCTTATTAATGTTGGCCATGTTAGCACTAGCATGCCACATGGAACCTAAGAGTTTTGTATTTGGTCCACATGGAGCCTAATGCACTAACTCGAGACTTATTTTATATGTGTGTGCAGTGTGACAATACTAATACATACATCATATAAACTACCTAGTAGGTATTAAATCCATTTCATGATTTTTTGTATAAATGAATTACATACATTCATCATGTATCATTTATAATCCATTTCATATATTCAAATGGATGTCACAATAGGTGTGTGTGTGTGGCACATACTTAAAAAAACATCATATGTATTATCAATCCCACATCGCTTGTGTCGGTCCCACTATAAGCCACATCACCACATAAACTCTCCACAAAAAAAGACTGAGTCACCGATGGGGCCTCCCTCCACATATCACCTCCTCACTGGTCAAACTAATGATAGTGCAACCAAAAATTATGAGGAACATAAACTTCAAACTCTAGGGATTGATAACAAGGTGGACTTAGCCATCGTCCCATCAAGGGTGTGGGGCATGAGCCCTATCAAAACTTGTTAACACTTACATAGTGCTGATAATTGGATTCACCACAAATCACGAGGGACCTTCCCATTGTCCCATTGAGGGTCAAGGTCCCAATCATTTACAATAGGCATTACTCCAAATAGCGTTGATGTCATATACACCATCCATCACAAGGGACCCACCCATCACCCCATCGTGGGTTGGAGGCCCCAAACATTTTCAAATGGGTCCCAATCATTTACAGTAGACGTTACTCCAAATAATGTTGATTCCATATACACCATCCATCACAAGCGACCCACCCATCACCCCATGGGGGTTGGAGGCCCCAAACATTTTCAAATGGGTGTTATGCATTGCAAGGGACCCACCCATTCCCACATCATGAGTGGGGGTCCCAATCATTTACAAATAGGAATTATGCCAAATGATGCTAATGTCAGATACACTATCCATCACTAGCTTTTTAATGTTTATAACAAGTGATGTTTAGCCTCGCTGGAATATTTATGCCCAAACCATCAAATTCTTAGTTACGTCGTGAATGTATTAACATGCTAGAAACCATTAAAGCTTTCGTTACATTGTGAATGTCTAACATGCCAACAACCATCAAATTCTTGGTTATATTGTGAATTTTTAACTCGTTGGGAACCATCAAATTGTTGCTGAAATTACAATTACGGGTTTTATCTAGATTAAAATTATTTACTAGCATTTATCAAATAACTTGTGTGATTATTATTTTAAATACATAACACAAAACTCAACCTATAACATAGAACTCAACCTTAAAATTACTCTTTTTAGAGAAGCGTTGGAAGGATAGGAATTGCTAAACATATTTATGAATAATATCATGTATCGTTGAATGTATCATCCATCAATGATAGGAAACATAAATATAATTACCAAAAAGGTATAATTGTATACCTCCAATGGCGGCAAATAAATATCATCCCAACATTATAAGAATTAAATCATATGGTCACCTAATTATTTGAAAGAAGAAATATTTGAATAAGCGAGATCTATTAGTTAAATGACCATTTCATTGTAAATATCTAATAATTACTCTTGTGAAAAAATAAAAATAAATTATACCAATGACAAAATAGAGATCCATTCAATCCATGGATCCGCTAATAGTGAACGAGTAAATGTATGGGAATTAATGATGAACCACACTGGTTGGTTCGAAACGCGTCGAAAAAAGATGGTTTATGTGATTTCGCCGAAAACCCTCTAAAGATAATTAATATGTTGTCAATAATCTCATTATATATTATGTTATTATTCCCTTGTTATTGTTCCCTTCCCCGTTTGGGCGAGTAGGACTATAGTAATCATTTTTTCGAGATCAATTAACTCAACATGAAAACCGATAAAGTCATTTCCATTTTAACCCAATTTTGTTTTATATTAATTAGAACATTTTTGCCTTTAGCTAATCATCGAAGTCATTTTCTTCCTTTTAACCAATTAGTGAAATCATGATCTTATTTGGCCTTATATCAAGGTAAATGTGAGACAAAAGTTATAAGTAAAGTAATGAATAAAATTTGTAAAAGAAATGGAGTAATGGTAACTTTTATTAATCATTAATTATGAAACATCTTATGCTAAGAAAACTATGGCTGGGAAAGTGAAATTATGCTCATTGCTAACTTTTCTTAATCATTAATTATGAAACATTTTATGCAAAGAAAATTATGGTTGGAAATGTGAAAGTATGCTCACAACTAACTTTTCTTAATCATTAATTATGAGACATTTTATGCTAAGCAAACTATGGTTGGGAAATTGAAAGTATGATCCTTATGCTCATGCAGGCACATGTCATATCTTTCAAGCCTATTGCATGGTTAGATGTATTTTCATTTGAATGTTTCTTCCTATGTCATTCAAATGTTTCTACCTATGGATGTTCTCTTCTCTATACCACTTTGCACATAGAACACAGGGTACTTTGCACACATAACAAAACATAGAAGGCTTTGCACACAAAACAGAGAAGGATAGTGTGCTTAGCTAATGTTTATTAGACCTACATCACGAGAGTCTCACCTTTAGATTGAAAGACAAAACTTGCACCTATAGTCTCACCTTAAGATTGAAATACAGCCCTTGCACCTATAGCAAGAAATATATGGAGTATTTTAGAAAGTCACTAGGGTAGAGAGGCTTTCTAGGGTATAACTTTTACTTGCGGGCCTACCAGGTATGTTATCTTGTTTCTTATCTCTTTCTTTTTCATTACTTCTTATTACTTCTAGAATAACCTACAAATGATATGCATATTTGCAAATTTTAAAAATTGTTATCCTCATTTGAAATTATACTAAAATTGAAACCTAAAAACAATTAACAAGCTTCCTTCAACTATGTACTAAGATTTTTCTGCGTTGGCTATAAAATAGAAAATAGAGAAGGTGATACATGTTAGTTAGTGGTTTCACCATTACATTGAAACTTGCTTCTTTACACATTACCCCTCACCCTCTTACTTCTGACAAGACAAACATCACAATTATGGCCTTTGTCCCTCGACTCTTGCTATCTACTCATGTTTATCAGGTTGTTCGAATTTGGTTGGGTTGTTAGCCATTAAAATTCCAAATTAAAAACACGAATATGGAATTAGATGAAAGTTTATCAAAAGTGTTAGCTCATAAGTCACTAGTTAGAATTTGGGCATGTTCGGTCATATTTTTATACACACAGCAGTGACCCTAGTTCAGGCAATGTTTTTGGTTTATTTTGTGTTCCTACTTGCCTTCTTACCTTTGTAAAAGCCAATTGTTCATCTATGAACACATTGAGTAGAAGTTGTGGCTTGTTGTAGGTAGCCTGATGTTAAGTGGTGTACTGTTGCCAATAGGTGGGCTAAGACACTAATAATATAGTGGTTAGAATTCAGGATCTCAAAGAAAAATTAATAATGAGCATTAGGCCTAATTTCTAATTAAGAATGGTAGTTTATACAGCAAGATCCTAGCCCTATCTTGGTATTAAAAAGATGGGAAATTATATTGAAATAACCTAGCCTTATACCTAGTCAATTCTACTACATTAATCCCATGGATTCGGGAATTTAAGGGTATGTCACCTAACCTATTGTTGGGATGGCCTAGCTTACGAGCAAGATTGAGGAATTTAAGATTATATAACCTAACCTCTTATTGGTATGGCCTAGCATACTAGCAAGAGTGAGCAAGATAACTTTCTCGGATAGTTTGTCGCTACCCTCTTTTTGGACCTACCTGTAATTGCTCCTGCTTATTTAGTTTGTGTTGGCCTATTAGTTCAATACTACAACTCTAGTTAATAATTTTTCATTACATATTAGCCAATTGTATTTACAAATAGGACTAAGCCAAAACATAAGTGGTATGGTGCCAAGTAGTCCTCATTTCGGCATAAACCTGTAGCAGGTTCATTGCACCACCACACATTATTCCAACATTGTACATAACCATGGATGGCAAAACTAAAGGAATTCAGAATTGTTGCTTCTAGAGACATAGACAACAATAAACTTAAATAAACCTCCACCTATGGAATTTGGACTCTAAATCTCCACGAAATAATTTAAAATGGTGTACTCAAGAAGCACATGGTCTCCATGCAAACCTTGTGTCTCCATTCCATGTTCGTATATAATTTTATTTAGTATTTCTGCTATTTATTTTCTTGCTTTTTATAAATAAAAAAAAATTTATTTCAATTATTAAAATGATGAGAAGTGTAAGAGGATGTGCATGGATGGCGCATGCACATCTAGATTGTTCAAAGGGTAGGTCTCTCCTTATATTTCTCTGTGGAGGGATGACTGGTGCAGGGAAAGCTCAATGTTCATCTTGTTCCCCACACCCATAATGATTTGGGATGGCTTAAGATAGTTGACCAGTGGTATGTGGGTTCTAACAACTCAATTCAGGTACAAACCTCCATTAATCCTTGTAAACTATGAATCACAATTCATGGAGAAAAAAAAATCGTTTGTAATTCATGTAGGAGGAAGGCAATAAGTAAGATCCCAAATGGCTAAATAATCAATAGATCTGGAATATTCTGGTATTCTAATTGAAACACTAACAAGCCAAAACTTAGAACACAGAGGATTTAAAAGAAGTGTAGGTTTTAACCCCGTATAGAAATTACCTGCATACGAATTCTAAAACACATAAAATAAAAAATGCGAGAGCATAACACATAAAACACATATACACAGAGATTTTCCCCTGGATCCCAAAACCAGGACTACTAGCTTGATTTTTCATTATGTTCCTTTCAATGTTATAATACATATTTATACATGTCGAAGCATCCAAAACCGTGGACCGAAAACCATCGTGTGCAATACCATGGACCGAAAACCATCGCGTCCAATACCATATGCGAAAATCATGCACAAAACCATAGGTGGGTCTGCCCACCCTATCATAGGGTCCAAAAAAAAAAATTTCTGGGGCGTTGCCCCGGACCCCATAAAGTGGGGTTACGGGTATGCCTCAAACCCCCTGCGACACCCCCTCGTTACACAATCGACACAACGAACGGGGGCTCCACCCCCACTCTAACCCCCCGGTTAACTACATGGGCTAGTCGTAGAAAGAATATAACACAAACCAAAATTCTCTCCTTTGTTGTTTTCTTTCCACAGGGGGCCACAAGAGAGCTTAGTCATTTTTCCAGCCTTGAAATGCCCATTGTCTCTCTACACCAAGAGAACTTCTCAGAGCTCACAAATTTTGTCAATGCATCTGTAGTATTCTTCAAAGTTTCCACCTTTACCAGCAACACATTTTTTTCTTCTATCATATCCCTCACAAAGTGATACTAAACATCAATGTGCTTTGTCTTTAAATGATATGCGGGGTTCTTTGCCAAGAAAATTGCACTTGGCTATCACAGTCTATCCTTATAGCTCCCTGTACTAACCCCATACTTGAACACAATCTTTGCAACCAAACTGCTTCCTTGCTTGCATGAGTGGCTGCCATGTATTTTGCCTCTGTAGTTGATAGTGCCACTACAGATTGTTTCTTACTCATCCAACTGACCACACCTCCAAATAGGTTAAACACATACCCACTTGTAGATCTTCTCTGATCCAGATCTCCAGCCCAATCTGCATCAACAAAGCCACGAATATCCAACATTCTATCCAATCCTAGTCTTCCTTGGTAGCACAAACCATAATCACTAGTGCAACGCAAATACCTGAAAACTCGCTTCATTGTTGTCCAGTGCTCCTTCCTTGGTTTTGACATAAACCTGATCAATACTCCCACTGCATGTGAAATGTTTAGTCTAGTATAGACCATTGTATACATCAGGCTATTGACTGCACTTGCATATGGAACATGGGACATGTCCTCTTCCTCTTCTTGTGTCTTGGGACATTGCTCAACAGATAACTTCACACCTACAGGAATAGGAATCTTCACCGGTTTACTATCCTACATATTAAACCTCTATAGTATTGTCTCATCATACTTCCTCTGGTTTAACCAAAGCTTCCTCTTTGTCCGATCTCTTTTAATTTCCATGCCCAAAATATATTTTGCAGCACCAAGATCTTTCATGTCGAACTTGGAGGACAATTGGGTCTTAAAATCTTGGATAATTTCTTTGTCGTTTTCAACCAGCAACATATCATCCACATACAAGACCATATAAATAACACAGTCACCAATTAATTTAAAATACACACAGTGATCTGCTTTGCTTCTGGTGAAGCCAAGTCCCCATATAAATGTATCAAATTTCTGATACCACATCCTGGTGATTGTTTTAACCCATACAAAGACTTCTTTAATTTGCATACCAGTTCTTTCTTACCCTTCACCGCAAAACCTTCAGGTTGCTTCATGTATATTTCTTTTTCCAGATCCCTGTGAAGAAAATGTTGTCTTCACATCCATCTGTTCTACCTCAAAATCAAAAGCGACAACAATAGATAAAAGTAATCTAGTAGAAGTTACCTTGGCAACGGGAGAAAAACTATCACCAAAATCAATTCCCAGTACTTGGGAATAACCTTTTGCTACCAACCGAGCTTTGTATTTCTCCACCTTTCCTTCTGCATTTGTCTTCTTCTTGAACACCCATTCACTGCTAGTGGGTTTCCTTCTAGCCGACAATTCCACCAGATCCCAAGCCTCATTTTTGTGCAAAGATGCCATTTCATCTACCATGGCCTCTTTCCAGAGTTTCCCATCCTCTGAATCTACTGCTTCCTTCACAGTTCTAGGATCATCATCAGTAATAGACAAAGACAAATTTGAATAGAAAGAAGATGGACTATACCTTTTTCGCTGCCTTCTTTCTCGAACTGATCTTCTCACACCCGGATTTTGTGGCTCTTCATCTTCTGATTCCTCCTCTACTGTAGAGTCTGATTCTTCCTCCTTTAGCTCAAACTCTATC
Organism: Pinus taeda; assembly: GCA_000404065.3. NCBI lineage: Eukaryota > Viridiplantae > Streptophyta > Pinopsida > Pinales > Pinaceae > Pinus > Pinus taeda. Next base: position 56,257 of record APFE031035720.1, on the reverse strand, counting down.
TCCTCAGGTTCCTTTGGTTGGACTTCATGTTTAATAACATCTTTCACGTCTCTGAAAACCACATCTTGGTTGTACACAGCCCTCCTTGTTACTAGGTTCCAAATCTTATAACCCTTTAAACCATCCTTATACCCAATAAAGATGCACTTTTCAGATTTACTATCCAACTTGGTTCTTTTCTCTTTTGGAACATGTACATATGCATCACATCCAAATACCCTCAGATGTGAAAGAGAGGGTTTCTTACCAGTCCATACATCTTGTGGAGTCTTATCCTCCAATGCTAATGAAGGTGATCTGTTGTCCAAGTAACATGTTGTCTCCACCGCCTCTACCTAGAATTCTTGTCTTAACCTGGCACCACTGAGCATGCTTTTTGCCCTTTCCATCAACGTCTTTTTCATTCTTTCTGCAACTCCATTTTGCTAAGGTGCATATGGAGTAGTCTTTTGCCGTGATATACCACACTTCTTACAGAATTCTTCAAATTCTTTACTGCAAAACTCTCCACCGTTATCTATTCTCAGCACCTTTATCTTCTTCTCTATCTGGTTTTCCCCCAGAGCCTTAAATTCTTTAAACCTGTCAAAGACTTCAGATTTCTTCTTAAGGAAATATATCCATGTATTCCTTGAGAAGTCATCTGTAAATGATACATAATACACAGACTTACCCAGTGATGGAACCTTGACAGGTCCAAACACATCACTGTGCATAAGATCTAATATATGTTTCGCCTTCTTACCACCAGAGGGGAAACTCACCTGATTTTGATTCCTACATACACAATTTTCATTGAAATCAAAATCTAGATAGTTATTACTCATACCTTCTACCATACCTTTACCATGAAGTATTTGAAGGCCCTTCTCTCCAATATGTCTAAGCCTTTGATGCCATAGCATGGTCTTCTCTCCAGAGACCACTATATTTTCTGCTCCACTTTTAAGAACCATGGAACTGTTGCACCCATCAACAATAGTGCTACATTGCAGCTTGTACAGAGTTCCAATCTGAACTCCTGACATCAATACCAGTGCTCCCCGAACCATCTTGCAGTTATCCTTCTGGAACACTGTTTTTACACCTGCATCATCCAACTTGCTTACAGAAATCAGATTTTTGGCTAATGCAGGAATATGCAGAACACTTGGAAGTGTTCTAACTCTTCCACCTTGCAACTTCAACTTTACTTTTCTGTGACCAATGATTCTTGCCTTTCTGTCATCCCCCAAGAAGACATCACCACCATCTTATTTCTCATACTCACAAAACCACTCTCTATGGGGAGTGAAGTGAAAGGATGCACTAAGTCAATCAACCATGCCTCATGATCTACATATGTACTTGAAGAGGACAAGTACACATCCCCACCTTCATCTGAGGTGGTTTTCACCTCTACAGAAGGAGCATCATCAGATCCCTTTCCTTTATCAGGAGCTTTAGATTTACAGTCCCTTTTGTAGTGCTCTTCCTTTCCACATTTCCAAGACACCACCTTTATAGGTTTTCCTGGAGATTTAGATCTCGCTCTATATTTAGATTTCCCACTTGATGACTTATTTTTGTTTTTGTTCTGGGACTGTCCTTGTACAGACAAGGCATCACCATTCTGGCTCTGCATATTTTCTGTCTCATCTCCGCCATTAGTAAGGATGAAACTATTTCATCAAACTGTAAGGCAGTTGCATTGCTACCTATTGTAATAACCAGACTATCCCACGAATTTGGTAGGGAACACAAAAAACTTATGTACTTATCTTCATCTGAAAATTTAATATCAACAGATGCTAACTGACTTACCACAGTATTAAATGCGTTCAGATGCTCTATCATCGAGTCTCCATCTTTCATCCTCAAGTTATACAACTTTTTCTGCAGGAATAGTTTATTCACCAGAGACTTAGATTGGTACAAAGTCCCTAACTTGTCCCACAAAGCCTTTGTCGTAGCTTCCCCTGATACATTCAACAATACGGAATCTGAGACACACAATCGTATTGTACTCTTTGCCTTCCGATCCAACTTCTTTCATTCTTCATCGGACACTCCCGTCAGTTTAGTACTCGGATCCGATCCACTGACATTTATCCACCAACAGATCCTCCATCTTGAGTTTCCACAACTCAAAACTCTGACCATTAAATTTCTTGATCTCCATCTTTCCACTGCTCGCCATTTTCTTTCACCACTAGAATCGATCTCGCAGATCTCCCATTGAACAGGGTCTACCACAAGCCCGAGCGAAACCCCTCAGTAACAAAGGTGTCCCCTCGAAGCCAAAACTGATCTGATACCAAATGTAGGTTTTAACCCCGTACAAAAATTACCTGCATATGAATTCTAAAACACATATAATAAAAAATGCGAGAGCATAACACATAAAACACACATACACAGAGATTTTCCCTTGGATCCCAAAACCGGGACTACCAGCTTGATTTTTCATTATGTTCCTTTCAATGTTATAATACATATTTATACATGCCGAAGCATCCAATACCATGGACCGAAAGCCATCACATCGAGAAACATGTGCAAACATCATGCACAAAACCATAAGTGGGTCCACTCAACCTAACATAGGGTTAAAAACCAAATTTTTCTAGGGCGCTGTCCTAGACCCCATAAAGTGGGGTTACAGGTATGCCTCCTGTGACCGCCTCCCGGCTACACAATCGGTGCAATGAAGGGGGACTCTGCCCCCCCTCTAACCCCCAGTTAACTACATGGGCTAGTCGTAGAAAGAATATAACATAACCCAACAAGAAGTACAACCTTTATTTATATTATTAACGGAAGAAAATAGTACGTGCCCATAAAAAAAATCAAAGCCCCTGCAATGGAATGTACGACTACTTATCAAAAGAGAAAACAAATACTGAAGCACAATTGTGGACCCTATATGGATCCACCATACAAATCACACTCATCAGGGTTTCGTCCCTGGAATCAAACTAGAACTGGTCATGCCAAGTTATCAAGAAAACACAATAAGATAGATAAACTCATGATTGATCCCATTGTCTTGCCCCTATCCCCTTTTATAGGCTTGTTGGACTCTCTAGAAACCTTATTTTATTTTTTTCCTTTGACAAATGAAGGCGAATAACATCGGAAAATACCACAGTAATTACCATGGGCAGATTTTGTCCACTTTGATGATATTAAGAAAAAGAGAATATTACAAACCCTCTCGCCCAAAGATTGCTTGCCCTCAAGCAATCCACTTCTATCCATAGAAAAATCATTTGTATATTGATACGGAGATCCTATACAAACCAATGTGTTATCCCATGCCTCCATGCTAAATGATCCTAATTTGTTCCTTCGATCCCTGAATCCCAAACAATGTTTCGGCCAATCTTGCCCTCAATAGATTCACATGGATCCCAATGCCACCTAAGTCATGGGACCTGTCGGTTATGATACCATCTCAGCCCTCCATCACTGCCTGTGCCTAAGGGCTCAAGCTGCAATATGCCCTTGGCTATGGTATCCTCCTAGGAATCAACCCATCAATAGAGCTCCAACTCATAATCTCTCACCAATCTATCTTGTATGAAGAATCTAATGCATGACTGTGTGCACATGAAATAAGTCTACTATGTTGATGTTGCATGTTGTTCAACTCATGTTGCTCCACTTGGTTACCCAACATGATCCATTTGGAGAAATCTGCCCTGCTCTCTGCAATATATAAAGGCAGGTTGGTAGTGTTGCAAGATTTATTTATGTACTCCTATAGAGAGTTGCTCTAGAACTCCCAACTGTATTACTCATGTTTCCTTCTGAGGGATTTGTGATGTTCCTTTACACTAGACAACTTGGTCATTGACTCGTCACATACCCCTATGAGCTCCTCAATTTTTTTGTTATTCTGTAAGATAGTGTCTCGGGCTATCCACACTCTCTGCTTAAACATCATAAGATGTGTCTTGAAATCCGTGATCTTCCCTGAAAGTTATCTACTGGTGATTTTGGTGCCTTGTTTAATGTCTCTATACCTGCTTGCACCAGATGCGCAATGACCACAACTTCAACTTGAGCCTTTGTTCAACTCTCTAGGAATGGTTCATTTTGCATATTATGACTATCATGTTGCTCCTCATGTTCATGTTCATGACATTCGTTCTCTATTGTTGGTCCCTCACTCAAATTTCTCTGGACTCGTCCATTTGTGAAGACAATATGTTGTTCACCTTCTCTGGTTGTCAAACATGGATGTACTAGTGGACTGTTATCTACACCTGATGGATCATACTCTTCATGGACGTCCTCTCGGATATCTATGGACTCAACTATGAAAGAGCCTATCATATCATTAGGAGGAATTACATCCTTCCTTTCCCCATGTACTTTGTCAAGCTGATTGATTATCATCGGCTTGTCCTGCAAGTATCTCTGAAAAACATTGTGGTGTTGCTCACCATATGTACTTGATTACTCAGATCCGTCAAGGGTGCCATCCTGAAAACCGATGAACCCAACTGTGGATGAATCCCCATCATCTAAAGGAGTCTCCAACTATTTTGTCCTTATTGCCTCCTTAGCACTTAGACATGAATGGTTAAGTGCCCAAGGTCCCTTGCAGGGAAAACATAGTCCTCTCCTTCTTAGTTCATTCTTGCTGCAGGTTTTACTAGCTTTGTTCTTGCTCCCTGAATCAATCGTTTTGAGCTCCTTCTTAGTCAACACCCTTCTAAAAAAATTTATGTTTTGCATGACGAACTTCTCGGCTAGATCATAGGCAGTTGGTGATACAATTAGTTCCTTTCTCCAAATGGTCAACAATTTAGATCTTAGTATCTTGCAGATGTCAACATCTCCTACAAACAAGGACATAATCCTCTGCATGCTTGTTTTGATATTCTCTGGATGAGTTGATGTAATGCTAATGTAAAAGCTCTGGAACACTTGAAATATCAAGTCCTCACATTCCAAATTCAACATGAATGTGCCAAAGCTAAAATATGCCATGAGTTCTAAGATTTTGTGTTGCTTTTGAAAGGTAGGAAGCATAATGTTGTTCAACCCCTGAAGGGTTTCTACTATCAGTTGCAATACCTCTCTCATGATTTCAGTATTATAAGGCAGTAGTGGTGATGTTAAATTTATGATCCTGTTGAGACAAGAAGCAATTGTAACCCTGACCTCTCCACAAGGATGCTCCCAGAGTTTGGGTTGTATCAACACAAGCATGGATAGCTTGAGAGCCCAACTGAGTTTTTTCCATTTTGGTTGCCCCACCTTGGATAGACGCCTATCTAATTCCTCCAACTTATGAAGGTCTATGACTGACTTCATTCGTTGGAGCTCAAATCCAAGTGTGAAGAGCTTAGCTATAGAGAACCACCGAAATTGCCAATAATAATGAGCTAATGAGGGTGTCTATAGAGAACCACTGAAATTGCCGAGAGTAGCTATAGAGAACCACCGAAATTGCCAATAATAATGAGCTAATGAGGGTGGCTATAGAGAACCACTGAAATTGCCGAGACTTTAGCTAGGGTGAAATCACCTAAAACTAGTTTATCTTGAAACCCCGGATCATAATTTTCCTATAAGTTTGAAATCACCTAAAACTAGTTTATCTTGAAATCCCGGATCATAATTTTCCTGTAAGTTGATTTATAATAAATTCTAAGACTCGTAATATGTAAATTCTGATACCATTGTAAGATTCTAAATGGCTAAATAATCAACAGAGTTGGAATATTTTAGTGTAAAAATTGAAACATTGAAAAGTCAAAACTTAGAATACAAGGGATCTAAAAGAAATGCAGGCTTTATTTATATTATTAATTGAGGAAAATGGTACATGCTCATACAAAAATATCAGAGCCACTACAATGCATGCACAATTGTTTCACAAAATAGAAAATAAAGGCTGAAGCACAATTGTGGACCCTGGATAGATCCACAAGACAAATTACACCCATTGGGTTTTCATCCCTGGGATCGCACTGGAACTGGCCATGCCAAGTTTTCAAAAAAATACAATAATATAGATAAACTCCAGATGATCCCACTGTTTGGCCCTATCCATTTTTTTAGGCTTGGTGGACTCTCTAGAAACTTTATTTTATTGTTTTCTTTCGAAAAATGAAAGCAAATACCATGGACAAATACCACTATAATTACCATGGAAAAATCCTTTAACCATATTAAGAAAAAGGGCTTTAACCATATTAAGAAAAAGGGAATATTACACAACGCTGACATTGGACTTTGACTTTTGATGTTATTCTGATTTGGGTTTGTGTTTGCAGGTGGTTGAATTTCCATACATTCTGGATTCAGTTGTTGCTGTATTGCAGGTGGATCCAAACAAAAAGTTTATTTATGTCATTGTACATTGCAAATTGGATGAATTTTCAGAATTTCCTTTCCAGGATTATACTTTTAAATCCTTTTGAACCAAACTTGGCCTGTAAGGTCCCTTGTTTCGAAATGAAAATCAAACTTCAATCAAAATTTAATAAGTAACTAATGAAAAATTAATATTCGAATTTTAATAATTAGTTTTTATGATTGAACAACAGATTGATAGCTTTGTTTTTATGAAATTACTACAAGTTGCTTCCTTTAACTTGCTAAGCGCACAGTATATATCAATCGGTGGTATTAAGTGTCACACTGAAAAATGCTTAACTGTATGACAAATAATACGCATAGTCTAACTTCACGGTAACGACAACCATGTTATTTCATGGGATAAAATATACCATGCCCTTGGCGCAACGAACACTGGCGAGGAATATCACCACCCCCTCTGGACCAACCAGTCAAGTCCCCACTACAAATATGTATGTATTAATTTATAACAGTCAAGTCCCCACTGCAAATCTTTATGTATTTATTTATAATGGGTGCCTAGGTTGGGCAATATAGGAGAAAGCAGAGCTTTTCATCTGATATAGGTTGTGTTTTACGAATTGTAAAAAATGAATGGATAAAGGAATAGATTTATTGTTTTTATGACCAAATTGGTCTGGCAGACCTTCCAGATACATATTCTTTTACGTGATAAGTTCATATTACATGATTTGATATTTATGTTTGAGGAGTTCTGTGATAAGGTTTGAGAATGAATCTTGTTTCTCTTTCTGTAGTAGACTTTGGATGTGGTGATATTGAAATGAAATAATTCTGAGTGTCCAGTTCTTTTGTTGCCGGGGCTTCTTTGTAAGGTGCTGGAGGGAGCAGAATAAGAAGAAGGAAATTGTTCAGAGGCTCGTGGCATCCGGGCAGCTTGAATTCATGTAATTTGGCTATTTTTTGAAATCTCTGAACTGAGATAAAAGTGTTTCTGTGCTATATATTGCCCTAGATATACATGAGGTTCTATTTCACTATAGTGAGTGTTTTAAATTCTAAAGCGGCTGACACAGTGATTTTACTGTTCTCTCTATTGCTGTCTACAAATGGGGGTTATGTTATGCACGATGAAGCAACTACCCTGTAATATGTGGACATGACAGATCAAACAACTCTGGGGCACATATTTCTTAAGAGAGAATTTGGCATTGTACCTCACACTGGGTGAAAATTAGATCTGTTTGGGCACTCGGTCGTTCAAGCTTATCTTCTATCTGCTGAGGTTTGTTGGTGGTCTTCCCTGTCTTCCTTTTTCTAGAATTTTGCTTCACGAACCCTGGAAACTGATTATATTGCATATCCTGATCCTTATTGGAAATCATGGCTTTGGAATCCCCACAAACATATATATGAAAAAACATGTATATAAATGCATCTTACATTTCATTAATGAACTGAAAAAAATTATACAGGATGGAGCATTGATCATGACATGCCAACTTTGGCTCAAGCTCAAAAGGATCTACATTTCCTGTAAATATTTATCATGTCTGAAATCTAGATAAACATCTTTGATCAATGATATTTAACCAGGAGAGAATGTTTTTGAGCAATCTGAAAGTTAACAAGAATAAGAAATTTGTACAAACTGGAAAAAAAAATCTACGCACAGCTAGAAAAAATTCCCTTTATATATTAATTTTTTGAACAAAGATTATTGGATCCTATCTAAAGTCTGTCAAGAAAGGGTCTAAATGTGCTACCACTGTTTTCTTTGTTATCATATTTTCATCTTTATTCTGTTTAAGTTTTCTTTAAGAGGCATGCAACCGAATGATTGTTCCTTGTTATCATTTGGCCAGTCGTGAGTGCCATTGCACTAGTTAATGTTTGTCAAGGTTCATCCCTAGAACAGTTTCATTTCCACACATCAGACTTCAAAAATGGGAAGGACCATTCCATGTACTTTTTATATGTTGTAGCAGAATTGTTATCATAATTCATTTCAATCTATAAATTCATTCCATGTACTTTTTATATGTTGTAGCCGAATTGTTATCATAATTCATTTGAATGTACAAATTCTATATGTCTAGTTAGATATTTCTTGGCTCTTTGACACAGCACATGATCCATCTATAAGGGTTTTGATACAAAACGTAATCCTTATCAGAAAGATCGATGCACTAACAAGTGGCCATGATTCAATGGTGAGGACATAATGCTCGAGAAGAAAATGTTTCCATGAACCTGTTGAAAAGTTTTGCAACTTAGCCCAAACCTCTTCCCTTAGCATGGAGGTATGATATGTGTTGGGTAGTGGAGGTCCGCCCAGGAATTAGGAGTAAATTATTGTAAAAACTCTGAAGTATGTGGAGCGCGAAAGATAAAAGGCAGTGTTGTGAAAATCGCGATTAAATCGCGATTTTTATACGAAAAAATCACCTACTTTTTTTATGCCGATTTTTACTGAAAAAAATCGTGCGAGGTCGGGGCAACACGATTTTATAATTTTTTTTTTTGGTTTTTCAGTTGCTCATTTGGACAGTGGCGCGCGTGGAGGGATCAAGTCTGGGCCCTAGTATGGATATGTTATTCATGGTAATGTTAAATTCTTAAAGTAAAAGTGACATTCTTCTTAATCTTCATTTTCATCCTTTTACTTAAATTTTTAACATTACCATGAAATGACTCAAGATGTTTGAGAGTGGTTCTAGCCTCATTGGATTTCATATGGAGAAAGTAGAATTTTAGATTTCAGTTAAAATCCAGCAGACTTATCAGTTTTTCAGGATTTCAGGATTGGAAGATTGTAATGTTTTCAGGTGACACCACCTGCCCGGGCTACCCCTGCCACCAGTAGAGGACGTGGTCTACCTCCTATAGCTCCTACTTCTAGTTCTTCAGCTTCTAGAGCATAGCAGACTCCACTGCCATCTCCACCGCATAGGCCACCAACATCTACATCTAGAGGGAAGCGAAAAGCTGTGCATTTTTCGCGCAAGAGGGCAGAAGAATCAATCAGGATTAGACTTTCATTTTATTGTATATGACATTATACATTGATGAGATACATTATCATATTTTTTGTTGATATTTTGAGGCTGAGTGGGATCAGGAGTCAGGACTTACATTCAGGACATGATTCAATGTTATGTGTGATTTTAGCGCTAGAAATGATATTAAACATCTTATATATTAGTTTTTTTATCATATTTATGTGTCAATGTATTTATTTTATGTTTTAGATGGTTTAGATATTAAAAAAAATGAAAAAAAAATTAATATTTTTGTACCAAACGATTTTTTTCCGATTTTTTTCGATTTTTTCCCGATTTTTCCGATTTTTTCTGATTCGTTCCCCACGCCAATTTAATCCCGATCGCGCTTTTAACAACATTGATAAAAGGTTGAGTCAAAGGGTTGTCCGCCCAAGAAATAATGTAAAATAATATGAAGTAAGTCGATACGCAGACCATTGTTAGGTATAAATTGAGTGCGGCTCTGTGGGGCGAAGGCGGTTCTCTTTTAAGTATGATTTTGAAATCGGATATGTAATGGGTGTCTGAGAAGAGCAGTTTGAAAGCATCTGTAAGTCCGATTTGGGGGTTTGGGTAGAGGATAGAGGCTCTACAGCTGTGTGCACAGAGGCCTGGAAGACTTCGCAGTTGAGTGCGCAGACCCCTACAGCTGAGTGCGTAGGGCAGATCTGGATGTAAGGGTGATAAGTGGAAATAAAGATAAGTTTCTTCTGAATTTGGTGTTAATTCTGAACTATCACAACTCTGTTCTTTTATGGTTGATGACACTGTTTTGATCTGCACACGTATGCTTATTGAGTACTTGTGAGTCGGGTTTAATCTTAATATGCGAACAAAATGAAAGTAATAAATGTTTGCTTAAAGACCTCTCTAAGTAGATCTGGGTTATAATACTTAATCAAATAAATTAGATTTATAATCAACAAGGTAAGAAAAAGCTAAGATTATCTGGATCTAGCGCATTGCGAGGTTGTAGGACGGTGCGTGAACCTCTCAGACCACTTCTAGACATCCCAAGGGTGCGGAAACCTGGTTCCAACACCCTTCCTTGCTACCTCGGTGAGACCTCAGTCCGCGCTTCGCGGGCTATTGCCGAAAGGGCCGGTAGCTGCAGGAGTTACTTGGCTAAATAGTTCTTCAAAACCTGGATCATGCCCATATAAGCCAACAAATGGTTCAGCTGCTGAGACCGAGATCTACCTAAGGGGTGTCTAGTGTGGAACATGGAGAGAAAAACGTTGAAGGATCGAAGGGATCAGGGATGGTAATAGATCAAGGGTAACTATGGCAAGTGCAATTCAGTTGCCAGTATTCAAGGGAGCAGGAGGCGAAGACACGAAGCAATTATGGTTTGTGCTAACATCAGTATGGAACGTGCAACAAATCGCAGATGATAATATCGGGAAAGCTACCTTAATCAGCGCACTACAGGACCGAGTGCTGACATGGTACATGAAGTATTCAAGCAGTAACCCAACGGCGGGGGTAGCAGAAATCCAGACCGAATTAAAAAAGGAATTTAGCCAGCCGAAGTGAGGAAAATAGTCGGTCATAGGATTGAAAGAGATTGTAATGATGCCGGGTGAAACTCCATGGGATTTGGATCAAAGGTTGAAAAGCGCTATCCACGAGGCCAACATGACACTGACAGATGAGCAGCACTGTGCTTGGTTCGTTGCATCATTAACGCCATATCTGAAGTTGGCTCTGTTACAACAAAAGATTTCAACCCAAGCTGAAGTGCTGGAGGCAGCAATGTGGCTGCACGAAACCCCGATACCAGATCTAGGGTTGGGAGTGCAGCAAATTCAAGCGCAAGTCCAAAATTTATGCTTGGAAATGCAGAAGTTAAAACAAGAATAGACACCCCAATCAAAAGTTCAGGAGGAAGTATGGTGTGTAAGATGTAAGAGCCAAGGACATAATAAGGATCATTGTCCGGTCTCAGTGAATTTTGTGCTAACAGGGGGACCAACACCATTGCGACCAGAGGCACAGGCAGGGCTGAGCACAACCACCCTGCTTTGGTGTGCAAACTATCAGGTGGGAAGAAAGCGCAACACTAATAATTGTCATCTATTACCAAAATACAACCAGACCCCCCAGCAACTCTTTTACAACTTTTATAGATCAGTTGGCCACGAAGAAAGGGATTGTCGTAGCTAACAAATGTTGATGGATTAGTCATCTGCCTATAGAATGCAGATGGAGGTGCAAAGTCAGGATCTTGCGCGGTGATTGTGCGCGGTGGGTTCGAAGGGCGCGATCAAGGATGTGGCGAAATGGGACTAGGAAGGGGTCGTGGGCAGCTAATCTATTACAATTATGGAGGACCGGGACATTATGCCCGAGATTGTACCAACCCAATCCGAATTTCATGCAGCTATCGTGAGCAATTCAATCATGAGATGCTAGACTGTCCTTCGCTGATAGCGCAGATTCGGGAAAAGAGGGTAGTGTAACCAACAACAACCTAGAATGTGCAGATGATGAGGTCTGAACCCTACGAGGAAGATCCCAAGGTCAACATGGTGTTGAGGAGTGGCATGGCCATAGGAGTGGATGGAAAAAATTCAAGCAGTGATAAGGGGACACATCGGGAAGCTCGGGTGAGCTTCGCAGAGGTCTCTATCCCAGGTAATAGGGATCAGCCCGAGATGGACAAGGATCCTTTGATGGTAACTACCTTTTTAGAGACATGTATAAAATTTCTTCGCGACAACAGGGTGGTTGAATGCTTACAGGAGTTGATAAATAGATGCACAAGGTGGAGTGAGCCTCGCGTCATTCGAAAGTTGGGAAGACATGGATCACAGACCAGAAGGGGAATGCTATTAACAGCGCAGATCGATGATTATGAGATGGAGTAGATCATTTTGGATCTAGGATTAGATGCCAACGTATTGCCGAAACAGACATGGGAGCGCATGGGTTGTCTACACTACAATGGTCCCCTATCTAATTACGAATGGCAAATCAACAGAAGGTGCTGACCATGGGAAGGCTGCAAGGGGTTACAGTAGACCTTAACGGTGCAAGTACCCGCACGGATTTTGAAGTTATTGAGCTCGTGGATGAAAATATACCCTATCATGCGTTGTTAAGAATAGATTGGGCCACTGACGTGAATAGAGTTATTAATCTAAAGAAGAGGATGATGATATTTGAAACAAAGGTGCTCTGCGTCGTTATTCTGCTAGATCCGACTGAAGGACCGTGCTACATCGAACCGATGCACAACAATGACGACGAATATTGTAGTTACAGAATGACTGCCCAGGAGCGAGGATGGGTCAAGACATTGGAGGATAGAAGAATATCACGAAGGGATGGAGAATCCTACACTGATGATTCAAATGAGGAAGATGAGTGGTGGCGCAACCGGCTGAATGGAGTAACCATGATACACTGCAACATGGTGATGAAATCGTTGTACTACGTAAAGGCCCAGGATCACGAATTTCCAAAGTATGATGGGTTGACAATGGTAGATGAATTTTTGACCAAATTTCAAATCACAGTACCAGAGCACCAAAGGTTTGACGCGATTAAATGGGCACTATGCGCGACGCCTGCACGATGGTGGGGCACACATGAAGGAACATTCAAAGATTGGCGCGCTTGCAGGTATATGATTGAGATTAGATTTGGGAAGCCATAAGTACGCATAATAGAAAAATATGATGGACGTGATGACCCGCACATGCACCTTACCAATTGGACCAAAGCCTACAGAGAGGAACCTCAGCTAGAATGGGTGCACTTATTCTATCACACCCTGGAAATCATTCCTAGAAATTGGTATACTGAAGTAGAGCTCTGGCACAACACAAGTGAGTGGGATATCTTGCGCAAAGGGTTCTTAGCGGCATTCCTCTTTGAAGATCAATGGATGAACCCTGTAGATGAAGCGCTCCAGCTGGTAAAGGCTGCCATTTTCAAGACGCCAATAGAACGAAAAGAACCTGTGCAACCCAACTGGTCGTAACAACTGAGCCAGGCCCTTGCATGCTATGATGTACAGGTAGAAGATGATGAGAATGATCCACAAAATGTCAATATTCTGGAATCAGAAGGAAGCCATGAGGTGCGCGGACCTGAAATCAAAGATCCTGATATGATGGTACCAATGAAAAGAAAACAAGTCAATATAGGAATTGAAGAAGAGTCGAAGTATGCAATGCTCGAGGAATATCGAGACCTGTTTTCGACAAAGATCACAGAGCTAAAAGGAATCCTAGGGGACTGGGGAGTGATGAAGATAATATTGAAGCCAAACACGAAACTAGTTAAGCAGTGACCCTACTGATTGAATCCAGAATATAAAGCAAAGTTCCACAAAGAACTAGACAAGATGCTAGTAGCAGGAATCATTGAGCTTGTCGAGGAGTCCGATTGGGTAAGTCCAATGGTTGTGAAGGAAAAGAAACAGAAGGGCAAGATTCAGATCTGCGTGGATCTTAGGAAGCTCAATGATGCTTCCGTGAACAACCCATTTCCAACATCGTTTACAGATGAGGTACTGGAAAATGTGGGGAGGCAAGAAGCCTACTCATTCACAGATGGGTTCTTAGGATACCACCAGATCAAGATCACACCAGAAGATAGGAGTAAAACAATGTTCGCCACCGAATGGGGTTGCTTTCAATACACGGTGATGCCCTTTGGTCTGAAGAACGTGCCGATGATATTTTCACGAATAGTGGTAGCAACATTCAAAGAATTTATACACAAGTTCTTAGAGCTCTATCTGTATGACTAGACTGTGTTTGGACTAGTCAAGAAGCATGTAGTGAGCTTACGGTTAATGTTGGATACTTGTCGCGGACACCAGATTGCACTGAATCTCAAGAAGTGTACCTTCCTTGTCCCGTTCGGGAACCTACTGGGCCATGTGGTTTGTAAACAAGGCTTGATGGTGGATCCGGCAAAGATCACTGTCATACTCAATCTACAAGCACCGCAGAGTGTCAAACAATTACGCGCCACTCTGGGTCACAGGGGCTACTATCGGAAGTTCATCAAAAGTTACGCCTAGATCACGGCTCTGATGGAACAATTGTTGAATAAGGATGCTACTTATTGCTGGAATGAGGAATGCAACAAAAGCCTGGAGACGCTTAAGGAGAAGATAGCTTTAGCCCCTATATTGGTCTTTCCAAAATGGGACATCAAGTTTCATGTGCATGTTGAAGCATCATGTATCGCATTGGGGGTTGTACTTACTCAACTAGGAGCGGAGGGACTAGACCATCCAATTGCGTTCGTAAGTCGTTGGTTGTCAAAAGCTAAAAAGAATTACTCCACCACTGAGCGCGAGGGATTAGCGAGGGTATACGCGCTTCAAGAATTCTGCCATTATTTGCCAGGAGGTCACTTTAAGATGTATACCGATCACTCGGCGTTAAAATACCTAGTGAATAAACCTGTGTTGGGGGGGCGTATCTGTGGATGGTTGCTGTTATTCTAGGAGTATGACTTTGAGGTTGTCATCAAGCCAAGACGTCTAAATGTAGGCCTAGATCAGCTGTCTTGAATTGAGACTGACGAAGAACCCACAAATCTAGAAGACGAACTTCCAGATGCTCAACTATATGTGATGCGCGTAGCGGATGGTCATTTTGAAGATATAATCCATTTCTTAACTACAAGGACCGCGCTGCAGGGATACTCCATTTAGTAGAAGAAGGAATTGGTGATACGCACAATAGACTTCACTGTGATTGCAGGACACGTCTACAAAATGGGAAATGATGTGATCCTGTGTCAGTATGTCCCAGAGTTCGAGCGAGGATAGGTCTTGTCCAAAGCCCATGGGGGGGTTGCTGACGGACACTATGTGGGTCGCGCCACAGCCCAGAAGATACTTTGCGCAGGATTATGGTGGCCCAGTCTGCATTAGGATTCGAAATACTACTATCAAGCCTGTGATGTCTGTCAATGGACAGGAAAACCATCACGGAGAGATGAATTCCCGCTCCAACCGCAGATGATTCCTTTCGAGAAATGAGCAATCAACTTCGTAGGACCTATTGAGCCATGAGGAAAAATGGGCATGTGCTATATCATCACCGAAATAGATTATTTAACCCGATGGGCCAAGGCGCAGCCGGTCAAGGACTGCATAGCTGCAACAACTGTAAATTTTTTGTTCGAAAATGTACTCACAAGGTTTAGATGTCCCAAAATTCTCATGAATGATTGAGAAACACATTTCCTAAATGAAACAATTAGCATGCTCATAGAGGAATTCCAGATTTATCACCAACAAAGTACGACTTACCACCTGCAAGCAAATGGGACTGTTGAAGCATTCAAAAAAATCTTGGAGGCCGCATTGACCAAGGTCTGTAATGCGTAGTGCAATGACTGGGACTTGTGCATCCCTACTGTGCTATGGGCGTACTGAACTACATGCAAGAAGTTGACGTGCCAGACACCATTTCAGTTAGTATATGGCAAAGAGGCCATTATTCCTATGGAATATATTGTGCCTAGTCTGCGGATTGTGGCAATCATAGGTATGGTAGACCGCGGGGCTTTGGATGAACAGTTCGCACAACTAGAGGAACTAGACAAGGAACAGTTTTTGGTTGGGTTCCATCAGCAAGTACAAAAACAGTGCGAGAAAGCATGGCATGATCGCCATATCAAAGTGTGCACGTTCAAGAAGAATTATTTAGTGCAGCTATAAAATAGTAAATTTGAAAATTCCCTAGCAAACTCCGAATGCATTGGTTGGGACCCTATGTAGTCAAGGAAGTCACCGATGGGGCCATGGTTCATCTGGCTAAACTTAATGTGGACCTCTCCCCTAGCCGATCGAATGGCAGTCGCCTGAAACTCTACACAGGTGGGTTGGCCGCCTGACTAACCATTCGAGGAACAGTCTCACCGCTCCAACCAGTTGAAAGAGAGAACGAGATGGTAAAGCAGTTTGGTGTAACACGCGAGTACCCAGCTACAAGTCAAGCTAGATCAGCAATAATTTTGTGGTTGTGCGATCAGAAGTGTGTCGTTGCATGGCTACAAAGAAAGGTAACCATTTCTGTCACTATTCATGACATGATGTCTGCATTATGGCAAAAGGGAGCGGGTGGCGGGCAATTAAGAATGGAAGTACAAGTTAGATATGGCATGATCTACCACAGATTTTACACAAAGACACTAAAACAGGTGGGAATCAGTGAATTTGAAATTCGCTTGGCTTATAAATCACTGAGGGGCATCCACCGGCTGACATACACTCCTGGAAAACGTATACTGGGTATCGATATGGGGCTGTTCATTCTCTCTACAAAAGGAGTACGCCTGATATGGCCACTCAAGAAGCAGGACTCTTTAAGGAGTATGGTGGTGATAGCTGCCTGCATCCCATAGATGGCAGCATCAACGGTGGGGGATGTATCGGAAAAAGGGAGACACGAAGCAGAATTGATATGAATGTCGTCGCTCCACCCGGGGGTTGGCCGACAAACTAAAATGGAAAAGTGAAAGGATCAACAGACGGAGACCATAGGTAGATATGTATATACTAAATCGGCTCTGTTGTCTCTTCAAAATTGGGATCTTATGGACAGCAGCAAGGGTCTTGCAAAATTGCAATACGGGCTGCAGCAAACAGTGTGAAGAGAATATATGAAGGTCTAAAGTGACTGCGGTGGTACCAAGGGGTCCCGTATGTGGCTTCCCCACTCACACTAAATCCTATAAGGGCATGTTCTGTGTTAACCAAGCAGAGTAGAATGAGCATTATCAGTTGTAGGAGGTGGGAGAAACAGCGAAGTCGGAGCCAGACGAAGTGTTGCAGGAGACAACAAAGGAGCAGCGAGACGACGGACGTCACTCAAAGGGAGGTGAACCGCGAAGCCAAGGCAGAGCATCTCACCATGCATGCAAGTGACTCAGGACGAGTCATGATGCTTATGTTGGGGGACTGTTGGGTAGCGGAGGTCGCGCATAATGGTTTTGGGACAGAACGCCTAGGAATTTGGAGTAAATTATTATAAAAAATCCAAAGTATGCAGACCGCAAAAGGTAAAAGGTCAAGACGAAGTGTTGCAGGAGACAACAAAGGAGCAGCGAGACGACGGACGTCACTCAAAGGGAGGTGAACCGCGAAGCCAAGGCAGAGCATCTCACCATGCATGCAAGTGACTCAGGACGAGTCATGATGCTTATGTTGGGGGACTGTTGGGTAGCGGAGGTCGCGCATAATGGTTTTGGGACAGAACGCCTAGGAATTTGGAGTAAATTATTATAAAAAATCCAAAGTATGCAGACCGCAAAAGGTAAAAGGTCAATTCAAAGGGTTGTTTTCCCAAGAGTAATGTAAAATAATAGGAATTAAGTCAGTTCATGGACCATAGATAAGTATAAATAGAGTGCGACTGTATGGGGGGAAAGGCAGTTCTCTTTTGAGTATGATTTTGAGATCAGATATGTAATGGGTGTCTGAGAAGAGTAGTTTGAAAGCGTCTATAAGTTCGAGTAAGGGGTTTGGGTAGAGGATAAAGGCTCTGCAGCTGTGTGCGCAAAGGCCTGGAAGAGTCCACAGCTAAGTGCGCAGACCCTTATAGCTGAGTGCGTAGGGCAGATTTGGATGTAAGGGTGATAAGTGGAAATAAATATAAGTTTCTTCTGAATTCTGTGCTAATTTTGAACTATCGCAACTATGTTCTTTTATGTTTGATGAAACTGTTTTGATCTGCACACGTATGCTTATTGAGTACTTGTGAATTGGGTTTAATTTTAATATGCGAACTAAATGAAAGTAATAAATGTTTGCTTAAAGACCTCTCTAAGTAGATCTAGGTTATAATACTTAATCAAATAAATTAGATATGTAATCAGCGCAGTAAGAGAAAGCTAAGATTATCTGGATATGTGTGGATCTAGCGCAGCGCGAGGTTGCAGGATGGTGCGTGAATATCTCAGACCACATCTAGACATCCCAAGGGTGTGGAAACCTGGTTCTAGCACCCTCCCCTGCTACCTCGGGTGAGACCTCAGTCTGCACTTTGCAGGCTGTTGCCGAAAGGGCCAATAGCTACGGGGGTTGCTTGGCTAAATAATTCTTCCGAACCTGTGTTAGACCCATATAATCCAACAATATGTTCTTCTACAATGCTCATAAAATTGCATATGTGAGCACCATATGACCAATGGAGTTCTTAATTACAAAAGGGTTGGACTTCAAAGCATTGCTTCAATTACTCAAATTATCTGCATTTGGGTTTCTAAACTATATATGCGAAAATATTAATAATTAGTAGAATATAAACCCAAAGAGCATCATTATGTTATTAATTGGTCTTGAATTTGTACAATTTGTTTACACACATGGACATGATATATTTAATGTTATCAACACATCATTCTATTAGTAATTATCCTTGAATTTTTACAATTTGTTTACATAGGCATGGACATCATATATTTGATGTTTTTTTTCAGAGTAAGAAAAAAACAATTGTATTATATAGTGAAAAATACAATACATATACTTGATCTGATGTATCCCATTTTTTATCATACTATTTACACAAAGTTCATAAACAAACCATATACAAGTCATCTACATATTACATACAAAATATGTAAAACCAAAATATATAAACCCGTCATTAGATGTGGTATATCTAATCAGTATCCCACCATAGATCATCATTGAATAGGAGTTTTTGCTCCATATCTGAAAAATAAACAAAAACCTATGTGTCAATTAACATAACCTGCACATTCATGAAGCTTGCAGCATTTCATCATTTTAGTACACACAAAAAATACAAAATAAACAAACAACATGACAGGTATAGTTCTCTGAATCCCTTGTGGTAGCTGACAATTATCCAGGCAAAGGAAGCATACTAGTGTCCACTTTGTGTGCACCGGTCACAATCTCAATATGCATGCCATCAAGCTCATCCTTTAAACCCCCCTTGGATATGAAATCTGCATTTTGGTTATATTCCCATCCAAAGTGTTGAAGTGTTGAGTCCTTTAAAGTGTTCCATATGTGCTCGATCTGGCATAGCCAACCACGTAGCACATGTTGTTTAATTTTGATATTGCTACGAATGTGCTCAATAGTGATCCTAGAGTCTCTATATATATGAATACTGGGAATATTAAGAAATGTAATGTACCATAATAGTCCCCATAAGGCCATCACTTATGCTTTCTTATTCGTACCTCTACCGCCCCCCTAGTGTACCCAATATTATTGTACCTCTAAAACTTTGATCCAAAATCCACATCGACATGTACCTCGTCGCTCCACCCCGTCAAAAAAACCAGCCGAGAATGTAATCTATGGACCAAGCCCCTTTTCTATAAAAAATTTAGCCCCATTTTCCTAAAAATTGCCAATCATATACCACTTCTTAATTTTTTCCAGTGTCTATTCTACATCTCTCAGGGCATCTTCAAAAATAATTTGTTACCTCTGTTCCATATTTCCCAGAAAATAGCAAGGGGTACCATATGCCATGATGGTTTCTTATTGCTCCACAAATGCAAACAAAACTCTATATTATCAAAACGTATGAAAGGAAATCCCACATACTCAACAGTGTTTTCCATCTGTATTGTGACTGGACATGTAAGAAATAGATGTATATTATCTTCTCTGACATGCCTACATAATACACAACATGTCGACCCCTGCTAATTTCAATTTTGCAATTTCCCCCATATTATATTCTTATTATGCCATACAAGCCAAAGGAATGCAATCATTTTAATAGGCATATTGGTTTTCCAAAATTTGTAAAACCATCATACCTCAATAGATTGTGCTTCTTGTCTGCATAAAGCATTGTATGCGACTGCAGCCACCATGCCTCCAACCTTCATCTTTTCATTCCATGTAATTTGATCACCACCAACATCCCAACATATACCTATCATTTTCATATTCTGCTTGATGTGATCCCATTCTTGTGCCATCTACACTACTAGTCCTAATTCTCTAGCATTTTTCCATATTGGTATATGTCCATTCCATTCTTGAATCACTTGATTCCAAAAAAATAAACCCCTCCTGTTTAATTTTTTTTTTTAGCTCCTCAGAAAGCATTCCATATATTTTGGTTTCCATAATATGATCCAGTCCCATAATAACTTGATGTCCCATACCCAGACACCAGCACAAGTTATTCAAGAATATGTTCTTAATTTTACACAAACTACGCCATATTGTTGAGCCCATAGAGACCCCGATATTTCCACTATTCATCAAACAACAAATGATTTGTTCTTCAATTATTTTTTCTTGATTATGCTACCCCATATGTTGACCCCAAATATGTCCCTCCACAACATCTTCAGCAGAGGTGCCCATCCAAAACGCTTCAAATTTAAAATATTCCAACCACCCATTCGTTTTGGCAAGGATATCTATTCTAGTCTAGCTAGATAGTATTTGTGAGTGTGAGATGCTCCTGGCTAAATAAACAGTGCCATTAGTCGATTCAGATGATATAAATAACATGTGGGAGATGATATAAATGAGCCCAATAAACTCCCAATTGAGTAATAACAGATTGAGTGAGAGTGATTCGTCCTCATAGGGAGAGACATCTGAATTCCCATCCAGTAATCCTTTTATAAAATTTATCTACCAGCCACATCTAGTCCTAATTTTGATATCTACAAGGTTTGATATGAAATCCGAAATATTTTGTACCACCTTCCAGGTATTTTGCATCAATCCCAAATAGGTTCTAAATATATGCAATGTCATCCATGTTGCAAAAGCCATATAATATGGAAGATTTGAGTAAATTCATAGTAAGTCTCAAAGAACTTTCGAATCTTTTGAAGATTTGAAATAATACATACCCGTCAACGCGCTTAATCAACCCCAAAATAAATACGTCATCCACAAAGAAACTATGAGAAATATTGATATCTCTGCCTCGGACCAACGCCCCAAAGTTATCTGTCTCTACCACTTTTTTAATCTTCAAACTAAGGTTGTCCATTGCCAATATGAACAACAACAGTGAGAGGGATCACCCCTGCCTGAGCCCTCTCCCAGCACCAAATACTCTTGTTGGATATCCATTGATCA
The DNA here is from genome assembly GCA_000404065.3 of Pinus taeda. Taxonomy (NCBI): domain Eukaryota; kingdom Viridiplantae; phylum Streptophyta; class Pinopsida; order Pinales; family Pinaceae; genus Pinus; species Pinus taeda. Next base: position 34,819 of record APFE031035720.1, on the reverse strand, counting down.
CAACAACGTAACAAACATTCATGACACATGCCATAATCCATTCTTCTCCTATGTTTTGTATTCCAATTTTATGAAGAATCGTCCTTAGATACCCCTAGTAAAGGCAATCATATGCCTTCTGAAGATCCACTTTCACAATAGCTTCATTTAATTTTTTTCATGTATCGAATGAATGCACTCATGTGCAATCACCACCAAGTCATGTATTTGTTGGTCTTGTAAGAAACCATATTTCTCTGGAGATATATAATTTTATAGTGTGTCCTTAATCTTGCTGGTGATCGTTTTGGATATAATCTTATAGATAAGATTACATAATTATATGGTTCGATAATCAGAGATAGAAATAGATATGTCCTTCTTCGAAATTAGAGAAATTTATGTTGAATTAATATGTGGATGTATATACCCTCTATCTCTTGATTCCTCCACCATATCCACCAGATCTCCATTGAAAATGTCGAAAAAATGTGTGAATAGTTCCATCGTCTAGCCATTCGGGCTAGGACCCTTATCACACTTCATGGATTTAAGAACCCCCAAAATTTCTTCCCCCAAAACCATCTTGCATAAATTATTATTATCAACCTCATCGAGCATGTGTGGGTACTCCTTTATCCCCCACATTTGATCTTCAACATTATCGAGCTCCCTGTGACTATAGGCCCACTCAAAAATTTAGAACCACCTCACTGCATATCCCTTATTGTGTCAGGTGTATATTGCCCGCTTCATCAACAATTTTCCAAATAAGTTAACTTTCCTTTGATGGTTAGCATATCTATGGAAGAATTCTGTGTTTTTATCTCCTTCTGGTATCCATAATGCTCTACACTTAAGGTGTCGTGTCGCCTCCCCGTTTTGTACGATTTTCTTCCTCTTATGTTCCAGTGAGTCAATTGTGTCCTGAACCACCATAGATATTTGACGCACTAACAATTGAGTTCAAAGAGATGACAGAGCCTCTGATATCACTATCAATTCAATTTTATGTAGTGCAATATGCTTGCGCTCCCATATTTCAACCACCTTCTTTAGGGTCTGAATGTTTTCCAACATACGCATCATGGGAGAAGAGGAAGATGATATAGTCATTGCCAATTGTCCCGAACCATCTTGTCGAAATTGGAGTCCTCCAACCACACCTAATTGAATTTAAAAGTCATCCCAGCTCGAATATCCCCACGACAATAGCCAAGGGTAATAGGCTTGTGGTTGGATATGAAATTATCTACAATGTTTGATTGGACAAACCCAAGCTTCTCAACAACTTGCTCTTGAAGCATAAAATGATATAATCTTTTGGCAACATAATCACTACCTATTCTCCCATTGTCCCAGGTCAGCCCATTCTTGCATGGTCAAATGTTAATAAAGTTATAATCAATAATGATATATTTTATCTTAGAAAACACAGGATCTTATCGTTTGTTCCCAACCCAAACCTCATCCACACTAGTAGTACAGTTCATATCCCCCATCATGTCAATGTGGTAATTTTTAAAATCTGTGATTCCACCATCTTCCACCAGAAATTGCCTCTATCCGGCCTAGAAACCCTATAATATATATAGCTAATAGAATACCTACAAAGCATGAGAAGGCCTTCATCTCAACCCATCAGGGGTCCCATAAAGAAACTAAGCCCACAAAAAGGCCATTAGCATCAGTGGACACCATAAACCAGTCAGGTAACATCTCTCTAAAATATTTTATCACTTGGTTTTTTGAATGCAGAGTCTCTTGCAAAAGAATAATGAAAGGATGGGTCGAATAGAAAAGCTCCTTTAGGGCCAAGAATTTGTGGGATGACCCCAATCCCTGAACATTCATGGATAGAATATAATTCATGGAGGTCTGGCTATGGTTTGCTTTTCTCTAAGGGCCCAGGGAGAGGAGGATGAAGTAATGGGGACATCTGTCACGGAATGGGAGTCGAAAGATTAAAATGGTATATTCTAGGGTCACCCCCAAAAATGTCGACTATCCTAACTTTTTTTGTCGAACTATAATGTTTCCGGCCGATAAAGGGCTAATGACAGGGGATGTGGATCTAGGTGGCTTGTGAATGATGAGTGTGTGTAAGTCTAGTGTTTTTCATTGTAATAGAAATTCAAGGTCACTGTGTATCGAAATTGTAGGTGAGACAACGGGTGAAATGGGAAAAATAGGTCGATCTTTGCAAGGCGAAACCACGATGGGGGTGGGGTTTTTTTTAGGGGAGGGATATATGAAATGTGGGACATGAAAGGACCTCATAAGGTGATGTGTGAGCTTGAAAAGTAAAGGTAGTGGATGCCTCAGGGTGAGCTATTAGGTGGATTCTGTTTGACAGAGTTGGGGAAGTCTCCCCCATATCCAAAGTGCTAGAATCCTCTGATGTCCAAGAGGATGATTGAACCAAACAGGCACGGACTCATCACAGATCAATGGATGTGAATCCTTAGCAAGAGAAATAAGAACGTTATGTGGATTACATGTAGGACGTGTAGCCATATCTGAAATTGGTGACTTGTGATGACCAACCATCCAAATATCAAGTAGTTCACTAGCTTTGTCTTTTTCATAACTTCTTCGTCGTATGTGGAACATGCAAAGTCCTCCCCTCCTACACGTACATTGTGCCATAAGGTGGCTAGTATGGTTGCAAATAAGGCACCAAAAAGGAATGCCCCAAAAATCTAGACATTGTTGTAATTGTGTGTCCTCCCACTTAAGTTCAATATGATCCAAGAAACTACCATAATAGTCCTTCTCGATAAACATTCATGCAATTCTCTTATCCTTGGCCCTCGGACTCTGTGGATCAACATATACAAGTCAGCCAATGGCATTTCCAATATCCATCAAGACTTGCTTAGTCCAAAATTCAATAGGTAAACCTAGTAATTTTACCCAGATAAGTTTGCTTTTGGGTGTCTTCTTTAGGGGATTGAACCCAACATACCATGCATGCAAAGCTAAGAAACTACACCCACTTATCTATGGAATTTGTTTAATTTTGATAAAATCCTCCTCACTAAGGAAGTGGAAGTTGTACCAACCTCCCATCAATCTCACCACTGAAGACATATACCCCAACAACGATTTCCACTTCAATGCAACCCAGTCCCGAATCTCTCCCCTACTCAGACTAGAGAAATGCCATTTACCCACCAATTCCCTTTTCTGCAAGCTGGTAACTTTGTCAATAAGCATGTCATGACCGAAACATAGCATAGGAGCCAAGGTGGCAATATCAATGGAACATTGTTTATTTTTTTTACGTCTATGACCAACCCCCTGTCCATGCACTTCTACACCGAGGGATGCATGTTCACCACTTGGCCTACCCAAAGGAGTCATCTCAGGCACCATATGTGCAAATGACTTGGCCCACCATCCCATACAAACCCAGTGTCATGTGGATACTTCATCTCAGCCTCCATCATGGCCAGGATGAAGGCTTTCTTACGTCAACGTGTTAGATTCAAAAGGGTCCATCCATGTGAGTTATGAATACGAGGATAGATTTGACACAAGTATGAGCATAAATAGCAATAAAGGATTAGCAGGTAGTTAGGTCGCAAACACTAGCGAATCTAGTAGCAAATCCCAATAAGAATGTTTTGGGATTGCAGAAATTGATCAGAAAATCTAAAGTAGCATAAAAATTATACCTGCAATACATCCATCAAGGAACGATGTTGTCCCAATGCACCCTGAATAAGTATTTAGAAAATAGGTAATATAAAAATTAAACAAAATTCTGCAGCTGCACCACGTATCTAATATGAGATCAAGTCCGGGACAGATCTGTTAGCAGTAGTGTAATGTGATGCAAACCCAAGTCTAATCACTTAAAAGATTTCATCCCACCAAGTGTAATTTTAAACAAATACCAGTGGAATTGTTAGGCCAATCATCTGTAATAAAAAACCGCCCTTAAAACCATTGAAACATCCCTTCGAATAGTAAGATGGAAATAACATAGCCAATTGTCGCAGTGAATCAAAAGAGAAAACTGAACCAGGACCAACAACTTCTATCTCACCAAAACAAAACCAGTCATGTACATCCAAGAAATATATCAGCAACTTGTCATCAAGTTCAAAGGTGTCATATACATCCCTCGTAGCAGAAACAACATCCCCACACAAACCACCACCTGTTACATACATGGAATCCAAACTCCTTGTAGGGTATAGAGATAATGAAGGAGTTTGTCCACCATCTCCAGAGTGTGTAGTAATTTTCAGTACTGATCCAAGTACCTTCCTTCTGTGTTAAGTGGGGGAAGGACAAGGAGATGTGGTCAGTCCATATTGGCATCTGTCTTCCTATGACCAGATGGAATGTGAGTTCTAATGATACAGAAAATAATGTAGGATGAAATAAGGAAAATCATGGGAATTTGAGAAAACTCAGATAGAACAAAGGATATAATGCAGACCAAAAAGGTGCCTGGCATATTAGCAAACCCAACAGACAAAGAAACTAATCCCAAATACTACTATGTTATATTAATCCAGGTAATGGCAAGTGAAATATAACAAGAAAGTGAGGAATCAAAAGACTGCACCATGTGTAGCACATAAATCTAATAAAACTATCAAACTAATAAAACTGCTAGGCAAATATAAAGTATGTCACACACTTATTCAAATTAACAGTAGTATTTGAAACTATCACATATGAGTAGATGCACTAGATCATCATGGAAATTCGTCAACATAGCCCTCTTCAATATCTTTTGTTTTCTTGCATCACTTCTTCACTCTTTAATATCTTCCATAATATATTTTATGTTACCAACTACTAAATTTATTTTCTAGCTCCGGAGAAATTAGATTTTCACTTCATTGACATTTCTTTTAGGAATTCACAAGTTCAAGCTCAAATGACAATGGAGAAGTGACACTTGGATTCAATAAAAGTTCCAACAATTTAGATTCAATAAAATTTGAAACATTTTCTACATACAGAAGAAGAAGAGAATAAACAAATAAATAAAATGGTCTTCAACAACAGTTGTAAAACAAGCTCATGATGGATCCACTCATTCATTCTCCAAGATGGGCCTATTTGGTCAAGCATCTTCGGAATCTAATGAAGAACTAGAGTTTGGATCGAATCAATAGAAATTTGTTGGAAAGGCAGAGGAGACAAAGCATGAATTCACACAAAACATGAGTTGTTGTTCTTATATTGATCACAGAAAACATTATGATTACAATGAACCCGGTGAAGGGTATTTAAGCTTTTCCAACTAGCTAGTTACCTAAGATATCTTCACATGCAACCACATGCAATCAAACTCAAAGTTGTTTATCACTTAACTCGACTTAGCCCAACAATAAATCACTCAGTTAACTGACTCTCTATGTTTAGCTAACTCCTCATGTAGGAGTAGTTATCTTATTTTAACACTCCCCCTTAATTATGACTGCTAAACTAAAACATGACTCATGACAACTCAAATATGCCTGTTGGTCTATGTCTTAGCTAGGCTTACAACACCCAAGTTTCTTCTGTGAAACTCAAACACATATTATGCTAATGACTTAGTAAATATATCAGTCAATTGATCACTAGATTGACAAGGCTTCAAGTGAACTTCTCCCTTGCTCACAAGTTCTCTAATAAAGTGATTTCTAGTATTAATATGCTTGCTCTTTTGATGAAACACACTATTCTTGGATAGTGCAATCGTTGAGGTGTTGTCACAATATACTGTTGTTGATCCTTATTGTTTCTGCTTGAGTCCATCAAATACTCTTCTTAACCATACTTCGTGACATGCCATTGATGTTTCTACTACATATTCTTCTTCTGCTGACGAAAGTGTCACAATGGGTTACTTCTTAGATGCCCATGAAATCACACCTGAAACAAGGTGGAACACAAAACTAGAAGTGCTCTTCCTATCATCCAAACTACCTGCAAAATTAGTATCTGTGTATCCAATCGAATCCTTCTTTTCTGTGCTTGTATACATTATGCCACAATCTCTAGTCCTTACTATGTATCTCAAAATTAGTTTTCCCACACTCCAATGTGTGCCTTTTGGAGTCTCCATAAATCTAGAAATCAAACTCACTCCTTGCATGATACGTAGTCTTGTAGCTCTGTGATACATGAGGCTACCAACCAATATTTTGAATAAAGTTGGATTGGCATCTGATCCTTCATCATCCTTGCTTAACTTTGTACCTGTTGCAATTGGTGTAGGGACAAGTTTGAAAATTTCCATCCTAAATCTTTTCAACAAATCTTTGGAATATTTATTTTGACAATAAAAATTCCTTTTTCAGATTTCTCAACTTCTATGCCAAGAAAATATTTCATGAGACCAAGATCTTTCATCTTAAATTCTTTCATCATGGTTGCTTTAAATTCACATATGTCAAAATCACCTGTAAAAATCATGTCATAAACATATAAGCAAACAATCAAAATATGTCCATGCTCATTTACCTTTGTGTATAAGGTAGGCTCAATATTGCTTCTAGAAAATCCATTCTTAATCATGTAGTTGTTGATTCTTCTATACCAAGCTCTAGGCGCTTGCTTCAGTCCATAGAGCACTTTCTTCAACCTGTAAACTTTCTCTTCATTACTCTCAACTTCATATCCTGGAGGTTGTTGAACATAAATTTTTTCTTCTAGGATTCCATTCAAGAAGGTTGATTTCACATCCATTTGATATACTTTCCACTTGTTCTGAGTTGTTGTGGCTAGAACTACTCTTACAGTATCCAATCTGGCTATCAGAGCAAACATTTCTCCAAAGTCTATTCTCAGTTGCTGCGAGAATCATTTTGCTACAAGTCTTGCTTTAAATCTGTCAATTTCAACTTTTTCATTCAACTTTGTCTTGTACACCGACTTTAGACCAATGAGATTTTTGTCCTTTGGAAAATCAATCAAATCCCATGTATCGTTCTTTTCAATAGCTTCAATTTCTTCACCCATGGGTTGCACCCAATTTTCATCTTTTATTGCTTCTTCAAACGAAGAAGGTTGGAATGACAACAATGAAAAATTTGACCTAACATCCAAATCATCATAAATATCTTTCAAACTTCTCATCTTTCTCTTACCATTGCTTGATTCATCACCTGATTGATTGCTGGGAGAATCTTAATCTGTCGATCTGCTTGAGGATCCATGCTGCTCTAAAAGACATGGAGTCCTTGTTCGTGTGTCTATGTTTGATGTCTTTACCTGTCATTCTTGCTTCCCCTTTTCTGCTACATCATCTTCTTCCATCAGTGGCACTTGTTCATCAACTGTTTTGTCTACAGTTTCATTCCATGACTCTTGTTCCTTGAACACAACATCTCTGCTAATCGTGGTCTTCGTTGTGATAGGTTTATACAATTTCTAAGCTTTTTATTGCTCACTATAACCAATGAATATGCATTTTTCACTTTTATTATCCAATTTCCCTCTTCATTCCTTAAGCACAGTGCATAAGCTACACATCCAAATACTATGAGATGAGATACGCAGGAATACATACATGACTATGCCTGTTCTGGTACTTTTTTCATCACACTCTTTGTAGGAGATCTATTGATCACATAAATAGCACCTGCAACTGCTTCTGCGCCATACTCATTAGTCAAATTTATTTCTTTCAACATGCTTCTTACCATGTTCATAATTGTCTTGTTCTTTCTCTCTGTTATACCATTATGTTTCAGTGTGTACTTGGTTGTAAACTATCTTTTGATCCCATGTTGTTTGCAGTAATCATGGAATTCCTTTGAGTCATATTCTCCACCATGATCTGACCTTAATAGCTTGACCTGTCGATCAATTTGGTTCTCTACTAAGGCTTTGAATTCTTTGAACTTTGCAAAAGTTTCAAACTTCTACTTCAAGAAGTAAACCCAAGTCTTTCTACCCTAGTCATCAATGAAAGTGAGGAAGTAACAACTTCCACCAATTGACTGTGTCCTCATAGGTCCACACAAGTCTATATGCACTAGCTCAAGAGGTTGCTCTTCTCTGTATGCAACTCCCATTGGAAAAAATTCACGTTTTTGTTTTCCCAAGATGCAACACTCACAAGTACTAGTAGACTCTATGATGGGAGGTAATCTTCTAACCATTTATTTCTACTGCAACAATCTTAAACCAAAAAAGTGAAAGTGTCCAAATTGAAAGTGCCATAACTAATAATCATTAGAACATGCAACTGTAAAAGAACTCACCTGAACACTGTAATTTAAAATTAGAGGAAATACTTTGTTCCTTGTCATCTACACCTTTGCTATCAGCTGCTTGCTTGGGGGCTTGTCATATATAACACATTATTGACCTTGAAAGATAATTTTGTATATTTTCTCTGTCAATTGACCAACACTTAACAAACTATGTTTGAGGCTTGGAACATAAGCTACCTCTGAGATTGCCTTCAGCTCCCCCCTACTTGGTTAGAATGTTGACCAATCCTTTTCCATCTACTTCCACAGTCTTGTCAGTCCCCAAATTTACTATGTTTTCACAGATTGATCGAAATTTGCAACCAAATCCTTGTTGCCTGTCATGTGGTTACTATAACCAATGTCTAACAGCCACACACTAGCAGAAGGTTCATTCATGGTATGGCAAGCTAAGAACGTGCATTTAGTACTCTCTGTAGTGACATTAGCTCTCTGGTTCCCTTGATCAGCTATCTTCTTCCTGCAATCACGAGCATAATGACAAAATTTATTGCAATAATAACATCTCACCTTTGATTTGTCAACTCTTTGATTATTGTTGAAGCTTCTATAGTTTCTTCCACTTGCATGATCATGCTCTTCTCAGCCATCTCTCTGACCACCATATATTCCACTTCGTCCTATGCCTCTCGATCTACTTCTATCTCGACCTCTGTCTCTTGAAATATAAACCTAACTTTTGAAAGCCGTCTCTAAAGTGGAATCCTTATTTTTGTCTATCATTGCCTCATGTGATAGAAGTGATCCCATCAGCTCATCAACTGTCAATGATGTCAAATCCTTGGCTTTTTCTATGGTTGCTACCATAACATCAAATTTGCAAGAGAAATATCGGAGGACTTTCTCAACCACTCTTTGATCTTTTATACCTTCACAATAAATCTTTAACTGATTTATGACAGTTATGACTTGATTTATGAAAGAATCGATATCCTCTATCTTCTTCATCTGCAAAATTTCAAAATCTCTCCTAGTATTCTATAACCTAACAATCAAAATCTCTCCTAGTATTCTGTAACCTAACAATATTTACTTTGGTCATACCTTTATAGTTTGTCACCAAAGTATTCCATGCTACTTTCGCTGAAGACATGATCATAATCTTCTAGAACATTACTCAATCCACTCCCTATTGAATAAGCTGTTGTTGGAAATAATACTGAGAGGGGGGGGGAAGCAGTATGATCAAATAATGGCTTCCTGATTTATACTTATTTAACTTCAATATTGATCATTAACTTGTATGTTAGACCAATAATAATGAGCAGAAACAAGAAAAGCAGATACACAACAAAGAACACCAATATAAGGTGGAAACACAATGGGGTGAAAACCACCGCTGCAATATGTCTCTATCTTCTTTCAATTAGAAACTTCTTTTACAATGATTTTGTACTGGTGCAGTCCTTTACCAGTACGCAGGCTGCAACCTGTAGAGAGCTACAATTCTCTCTCATTTTCCAGTCTCTCCTGGAAGGGAGCTACAACCCCCTTAGCTCTTTTACTTCTTTAAGGATCACGTTTCATAAATTTTCAATCTAGATCCATGAACATCAAATAATCATCAAGTACATGCAAATCACCCAATCTCCTTATACAATGAACCAATGAATCACCCAACTTTTTAGAATGATGTAAACATAAAAGTAATACCAGAAATCTAAACCCAGAACTTTGCAGCAATAGATAAAAGATAGTCAACAAATGTTTCAAAATAAGTCCGCAACTTCACCAAGAGGGGCCTGTGAACATCTGCAACTCTTCTGAGTCTAACCTGCGCAGATCCGCACGGGTCGTTCTTCTGCTCTGCGTACTTCTGCTCAGATACGCACCTTCACTGTCTGAATAACATCGTACCTCTGCATTGTGCCTTCTTCTGCGCTGCTTACCCCGCACTGTGCCTTCTTTTGCGCTGCGTGCCCCCCACAATGCTCTTTCTCCTGCGCTGCGTACCTCGTACTGCGCCTTTTTCTGCACTGCATACCCCCACACTACGCCTTCTTCTGAGCTGCGTACCCCCGCACTTACGCCGTGGATCACCTGCATACCTCTGATTAGGACCAAATTAATAGTCCTCTAATGTGCCACAGTCAGTCAGATCCACAGATCTGTTCATGCGCCCGAGAGATCTCAACTTATCCATAGATTCGCCTTAAGTTTTCTCCTTGATTTAGATCTATCTTTTAAAACCAATCACCCAAAATTTCAGATCTTAAGATATTCAAATTTCACAAGTGTGTGGCCAAGAGATCTCCTTTCCTTTTTATAGGCAGGCCTTTCACAATACCACGGTCCAAAACCATAATAACACAATACCATGAACCCAATACCTTGGATCAATATTTTTAGATGCAATACCACAGACCAAAACCATAGGATAAAAAATTGTCAGACTAATACCATGAACCATTCATGAAGATTCCCATGTGCACGCGCTTTTATGCATTGGAGAGAGTGGAACTGGGGTCTGCACCTTCTGAACGGAGAACCTGCGTGCATGTTCGCACTCCTTGGTCGGCGTACCTGTGGGTCTGCAGCGTCTTCTAGGATTACTTGCGGGTATCTTAATTTCCATGATTTTGAGTGCCTAAACTGAGATCTACCACTAGAGTGAGTTGCCATCAAGTACAACACCTGTGCCATAGTACCAGCCAAAATCATAATGCCAAAAATCTCCCCCTTTGGACTTGATGGCAACCTCAAGATCCTCAATGTCATTCTCCCCCTTTGACATCAAGGGCAAAGGGTTATGCTCCCCCTGAGAACATGCTTAGGCCTTTGCTTTGTTGATCATGCTCCCCCTGATAAACCAGATCTGTAAAAGGAAAGAAATAGCTACACGAAGAACCACAGTCCACCAAACACCATAAATGACTGATAGAGACATATTGCAGCAATATTCATATCAGCATGAAGATCTTCTACCATAATTCCAACAATGCATTATATGCTCCCCCTGAACCTGTGCCATTCAATCTTGCGTACAACCAACACTCTCTGAAGCAGATGAGATTCAACAACAAGATGATGCATCAACAACCCCCAGCTTTTTCCTGAGGTATTCAAAGGTCTCCCTGCGCAATGGTTTGGTGAGTATATTAGCAACTTGTTCCTTAGAAGGAACATACTCCAACTTGACCTTTTGTTCAAGCACTTGTTCCTTAGAAAGTGATACTTGATCGGTATTGCTTGGTCTTTGAATGCATGACTAGATCTTTGAAATTTGATTGCACTTGTATTATCACATTAAGATGGAGAATAGTGGTGTACAAGTGATTTGAAAATCCTGCAAAGTCCACATCATCCAAAGAGTTGAGTGCAGCAAGAGCAATAGCCACATAATTCCGCTTCAGCTGTAGATAAAGCAATCGAACTATGTTTCTTGCTGAACCAAGATACTAATTTGGAACCCATAAAGAATGCACCACCACTTGTGCTCTTCCTGTCATCCACGCTTCCGGCCCAATCTGCATTAGTATAAGCATGAAGTGTGAGATCTGTATCTCTAGGATACCATAAGCCATAGTTTTGAATTCCTTGAAGGTACTTGAAGATTTTCTTTACTGCCTGAAGATGAGTTTCCTTTGGATTTGCTTGAAATATTCCAACTATTCGCACTGCATGCATGATGTCTGGTCGGGTGCCTGTCAAATAAAGTAGACTTCCAATCATAGATCTATAGGTGGGCTGATGTACTACTGCTGATTCATCATTTGCACTATGATTGCATCCTGTAACCATGGGGTTACATACTGGTTTTGCATCTTCCATGCCATACTTCTTCCGAATCTGCTTGAGGTACTTGGTTTGAGACACGAAGATATCGCCTTCATTTTGTTGGATTTGCATTCCAAGAAAATATGTCAATTCTCCGATCAAGGACATTTCGAATTCTTTCTACATCACCACGGCAAAGCTTTGAGTCATAGCTTCTTCATTGATGCCAAAGATAATATCATCTACATACACAACAAGTATTAGCAATTTGTCATTTTCAATTTTTATATAAAGATTGCTATCTGCTGAACCTTTTGAAAAGCCTTGTTGATGAAGGTATTTGTCCAAACGGTAGTACCAAGCCCTTGGTGCCTGTTTAAGACCATAGAGATCCTTTTTCAGTCTACATACAAGATTTGGATCATTCCCAAGAATGAAACTATCTGGCTGCTCAATGTATACTTCTTCTTCTAAGTCTCCATTCAGAAAGGCTGATTTCACATCCATTTGAAATACTTTGAACTTCTGAAAGCTTGAGAGAGCAAGAAACATTGAGATGGCCTCAAGTCTTGCAACAGGAGCAAAAGTTTCTTCAAAGTCTATTCCTTCTTGTTGAGCATACCCTTTACAAACAAGTCTGGCCTTGTTTCTAATTACTTCCCCATTTTCGTTCAACTTATTTTTGAAGACCCATTTTGTCCCTATGACATTCTTATCTTTTGGTCTAGGAACCAACTCCCAAGTGTTGTTCTTTTCAATCTGCTCAAGTTCTTCATCCATTGCCTTGACCCAATATTCATCTTTGCATGCCTCTTTTACATTTTGTGGCTCAGTGGAGGAGAGAAATGCCAAATAGCTTGAGGCTTCTGCAATTGTTCTTCTAGTTTGTACACCTACTTCTTTCTGCCCCAAAATATGAGATTCTGGATGATTCTTTTGAACGTACCTAGATGGAGTCTTCTCTTCTATCCTTATCTATTCCTCTGGTGCCTCTTGAGGTTCTTCTTCATCATCTGTTTGATTTGGAGAGTAGTCTTCATCCTCTTTGATATCTTCACGATTTACTTGCCTAGGGATGTATCCTTTTTCATCAACCACCACATCAATGCTGTCAACAATTCTTCCAAGTCTTTTATTATAACACTTATACGCTTTGTTGTAGGGAGAATAACCAAGGAGAATGCCTTCATCGGCTCTAGGTTCAAGTTTGCCAAGCTGTTCATCAGTATTCTTAATATAGAATTTTCTCCCAAAAATTTTGAAATGCTTTACCGAGGGAGTCTCACCATACCAGAGCTCATGTGGAGATTGAGTGCTGTTCACTCGGACATTTGTTTTGTTGAGAATAACAACCGCAACATATGCAGCTTCACCCCAGAAGGTTGCGGGGGTTCCAGACTCATCAAGAATAGCACGAGCCATTTGTTGGACTGTTTTGTTCATCCTTTCCACCACTCCATTTTGCTGAGGAGTCCTAGCTATAGAGAATTCTCTTCTTATTCCATGTTCTTCATAGAAATTGAAAAATTCATTTGAGGTAAACTCCCCATCTCTTTTGGACCTGAGGCACTTAATTTTGTAATCTGATTCATTTTCAACTAGGGCTTTGAAGGATTGGAATTTTCTGAATGTTTCGTCCTTGTGCTTCATAAGTCCTAACCAAACCATCCTGGAGAAATCATCAATAAATAATATAAAGTATTCTTCTCCACGAGGTGACCTTGTCCTAAATGGACCACATACATCTGTATGGACTAGCTCAAGAGGCCTGCTTGCTGATCCTTCCTTCTTAGGGAAGTTAGTTCTGGTTTTCTTCCCAAACTGACATGATTTGCCTATGGTGTTGTCTGGAAGACCACGGACTGCCTGGTATTTGCATGCTTTCCTTATTTGTGAAAATCTTAGATGCCCCAACCTCCGGTTCCATAACCAATGTTCATCATTATTGCTCAAATAACATTGTTGTTCTCCTTCTTCAAATATGTATAGATTATTTGGAGTTCTTCTGCCTTTGATTACTATTCTTCCTGTATCAAGATCACGAACACTACATGCATCTGATTGAAATATTACCTCGGTTCCATTATTGCACATCTGACTGACACTCAATAGATTATGCTTCAAGCCATCAACATACAAAACATTTCCAGCTTTGACCTTCTCTTTCAATTGAGCAATGCCTTTTCCTTTTATGGCTGCAGGGGTATCATTTCCAAAAGAAACTTTCTTTCCTTTTTCTAAAGTAGTATATGATTCAAGTTTTTCTTTATCACCTGTCATATGCTTCGAACATCTGCTGTCAATGTACCATTTATTTTCCTGTCCTTCTGCAGACAAAGCTATCCCACATCTTTCTGATTGCGGTTCCTTCATTGTCCATGTTTTGGCACTTGAGGTTTGTTCCTTCTGAGTTGTCTTCCAAAACCTGCTCCTGCATTCAAAATCTTCATAACCAAAATTATTACAAATAGAGCATCCAATTTCACTATCAAGGGCGGAACAGTTGTTATAGGTCCTCTTCGAGATTACATGCATACTTCTTTGTTTTTGAGCTTCTCTAGTCATGATTGTTTTATAGGAAACACATTGAACTACTTTGTGACCAAAATTATGGCAAGAGAAACATTGGCCATTGAAGAAATTCCTGCTACTATCCTCCAACCGATTGCAGTTTCTATTGATGTCCATTTTTAAAGAAAATTGGGAAGATTTTCCCTGTGGTTGGTTGTAACTTCTGTTTGTAGCATGCCCCCGATTTTATTCATAGTCTTTGTTTGTTCTTGAGGAAGACTGTCCCTGATTTACCTGATGATTTCTATTAGGCCTTTGCTCACTCTTTCTTGCTGCATCAAGAGAACTTTTGGAAGTGGAAGCTTGAGATGCTTCTCCATTATACCCCAGACCTGTCTTGATTAGAGGGGAACGCTGCACATTTATAATCTCATTTAGAGTTTCTGATCCTTTAACAAATTTAAGATTAAGGGCATTTGTTTTCTCAATTTCTTTTCTAAGGCCAACAATTTCACATTCTAACTTCTCAAGAGATTTTTCTTTCTCATCAAGTTGAGATTGTAGAGAGTCAATGATCACATTCTTTTCATCTAAACATCTTTTGAGTCTAGAAATCTCATCATAAAAACCATCCACATCTATAGCATCCATGTAATCATCATCTTCAAAGGCCATTAAAAGTTTAATGTGATTACCTCATTCATCTTCATCGTTATTTGATAGTCCATCACTATCTTCATGAGTGTAATAGCTTTCCTTATTTTGTTTCTTGTTCCATCTAACAGGTTCCTTCCCCTTTTCAATCTTATCCTTGTGAGGACATTTGGCAGCATAGTGACCTACTCTTCCACAAGAAAAACATTTAAAAGGTAACTTACCTCTGAATCTTCTAGTACCCCGTTGAAGATTTCTGAAAAAAATTTGATTCTTCTTCTTCTTCTGACATGTGTCCTGACTCATAGTACTCTCCTTTGCCTGAAGCCTTGAAGATAGCTACTCTCCTGTCTGACGGACCTCCTTTCCTCATTTCATAAGCAGTTAGAATTCCGTGCAGCTGTGACATTTTAAGGTTTTGTAGATTTCCTTTTCTTCAATAGCAGAAACTTTAGATCAAATCGAGAGGAAAAGACCTTAGAACTTTTTCAACCACAACAGCCTCTTTTATTTCTTCACCCAAATTTTTCATACAATTAACAATCTCATCTACACAAAGAAAATAATTAGCCACACTTTCATCATTATACATCTTGAAATTTTCATACTGAATCCTGAGAGTTTGAAATTTTGCTCGTTTTACCTGATCATCTCCTTCATAGCTCAGAATTATCTTGTCCCATATCTCTTTTGCGGATTTAAACTGCATTATCTTGACAAATTCTAATTGAGATAGGCATCCTAATAGAGTATTGACCGCCTTTGCATTTTTTTCATATTTCTTTTTCTCAGCCGGATCTGTAGGAGTTGCTGATGGAAAAGTATACCCTGTATCTATGATATCACAGACTTATGTACCAAGAGATTGAAGATAGGCAGTAACTCTTACCTTTCAACATACGAAGTTTTTCCCATCAAAAATCGGTGGCCTGATTGATGCTTCCCTCTTGTAGTTGCTCATGATGAAAGATCTTCCTTCAAGCAATCAAGCTTCATCTGAAGGACCTGCTCTGATACCAAATGTTGGAAATAATACTGAGAGGGGTGGTGAATTAGTATTATCAATTCAAATATTCCTTTTCCAAAACAAATGATATACACTACTTTAGTTAGTTAAACACGCGTATATACGCATCTATGCAGAAGGAAAACTGCATATACAAGGTAAGCTTTTAATTTACTTTATCTTTCTAATGATGATTGTCAATCTGTGTTGCAGAAACAAATAACCAGTAACCAGAGACAGTAAAACCAAATAGAAGGACAATCACGCACAAGAACACAAGATATAAGGTGGAAACCCAATGTGGGCGAAAACCACCTGCTGCAATTCATCTCTATCTTCTTTTAAATTAGAAACTTCTTTTACAATGTACTAGTGCAGTCCCTTACCAGTACGTAGGCTGCAACCTACAGAGAGATACAACCCTCTCTCATTCTCCAGCTTCTCCTGGAAGGGAGCTACAACCCCCTTTAACTCTTATACTAGCCAAGATACTAGTACGTAGGTGCTGGCCTACAGAAGGCTACAACCTTCTCTTTCTTCCAGGGACCACATTTCATAAATTTTCAGACTGGATCCATAAACATCAATCAATCATCAAGAATCAACCAATCTCCTTTCCACCAATTAGATCTGAATCAAGTAGATACTTCTCTAACAGTTGTACCCAAAACACAATACCAGAAACTACACACCAGAAAATGAACCCAGAACACAACAACAATAAACAGAAGCAACTAGATCACAACTTAAAGCATATACGTTATTTCAATAACCTGCAACATGCGTCCATACGCTTCTGTGTTTGGAGAAACCTGCATATACGCTGTTTTAATTCACTGAACCAGCGTGTATACGCACCTTTGCTTCACTAAACCTGCGTACAGACCTATAAAGGATAATTCACTCTTCCAGATATTCAAAAACACTAATTATTCCAGATTAACAGTGTTATAGATCAAGCAAGTGCCACATGAAACAGACCAAAATCATATAAAGATACTATCATTCAAGTTTAAAGATTATGACCCATCAATAGAACTTATCCTTCTTCTTTTTGCGAAGGTTCCTCCTTTATTCAGATCCAGATCTGCACCATAACCCAATTACCAGCATTTAGATCTACCACTTTTCAAATATTCAATAATAATTCAGATGATCATTTGCCACATGATCCCCTTCCTCTTTTATAGTCTTAGGCCTTCCACAGTACCATGGTCCAAAACCATAACATTTCAATACCATGAACCCAAAACTAGCGATTAGCACATTTGACAAGACGCCATGGTCCAAAACCATAGGTTCAAATCCTAAGGACTAACTACCATGGACCAAGAGTAAGTTCCCCAACATATACGTGCTTTTGTAACGTATAACACGCATGTATACGCGTCTTCGTCTAGATGAACCTGCGTATATGCCTTTTTCTTCTTTTTGAGTGCCTGAACTGAGATCTGTCACCAAGATGAGTTGCCATCAAGGACAACAACAGAGCCATAGCATCAAACCTATGCCATAATGCCAACATTACTATACAGTTGCTTTTACTGCAGCAGTTTGATTTGACCATTATTGATAAGCTTGGTAAAGAAAATGTTGTTGTTGACTTTTGTCTAGAGTAAATTTTCCTATAGGTGAAGAAGGGATGGTGGATGACCAAATGCTAGATGAACATCTGTTTTCTATCTCAGTCCTCTCTCCATGGTTTGCTGATATAACAAACTACATGGTTTCAACACAGTTCCCACCACACCTGTCCTCAAAAGAGAAGAGTAAGATAGTAAGGAAAATTGCCCCTTCCACCTGGATTGGGGGCAATCTCTTCAAACTTGGCCTAGATTAGATCTTGAGAATATGTGTCAGGGAGGAGGAAGTCTTTGACATCCTCTTGACCTATCATGACATGCCTTGTGGAGGTCACTTTTTAGCAAAAAGAACTACCTTTAAGATATTGCAAGTAGGCTACTACTGGCCCACTCTTCATCAGGATGTGAGGAGATATATCAGCCAGTGTGATTGGTGCCAAAGGATGGGGAAACCTACTCCAAAGGATGAGATGACCATGCAACCTCAAGTGACCTTTGAGCCATTTGAGAAGTGGGGCATGGACTTTTTGGGTCCGATCAACCCTCCTTCAAAGAAGAAACAATACATAATTGTGTGCACTGATTACCTAACAATGTGGGTAGAGACAAAAGTAATCAGAGAAGCGACAGAAGAAAAAGTAGCTAAGTTTTTGAGATAAACATATTCTACAAGTTCAAGTATCCAAGAGAGTTGGTCATAGATCAAGGTAGTCAATTCACTTCCAATTTGATTGAAGACCTACTCACACATCATAGAATCAAGCACAGGACTTCCACCCCCTACCATCCACAAGCCAATGGGTAGGTGGAGGTCACTAACAAAGCATTTGTTACACAGCAAAATGTCACTGTCACCTTGTCAGTCTCCCTACTGTGTCATAAAATCACATTCACCTTGCTTATGTTCTCTGAAATGGCTAAAAACCCTCTTTGCCTAAGTTTATTGGATCATCGCGACTGTTCTTAAAATAACCGCACTGACTGGCGGATGATGATGTAACTAGTGCACTACCAGTGCGGAAGCACACGTGTTTTCCGCGCTGGTCGAATTTCACAAACAGTGCGCCCTCCGCTTGTACTAGTTTGCGTTGACCAGACCTCTCCTCTAATTGAGTTGCGATGTCAGCGCGCCAGCCCAGTTTTTCACCCGCGCTGATCCTGTTTAGGCGAGTTTGTTCTAACAGCCAGCCTTCTAGATGACTCCAGACTTGGCTGTTAGCATTGTAAAGGTCGCCATCCTTTCTAAGACATGTCTATTCACCTGGTCACCCACTTTTCTTGGGGGAAAGATCATCTTTTAACTATTCATGGAGACTCCTTCTCCTTTATAAGCCTCCACCATTTCCATGAGCAGCTAGTTTTGAACATATAGACTTTGATAGAGGAATTCTTAGTGCATTAGTGCTGCTCTTTGTAGGCATTTGGTGTGTTGTGTGAGGATTGCTATAGAGCTTGAGGAAGGTTATGAGTTTCGTGCTTGTATGAGAGAGAGAGACTCTTTGACTTGGAGATCCACTTCAAAGGTGAATGCTTGAAGACATGTTGGCTGGACCCTCTAGAGAAGGACTCAGCGTCAGGACTTTGGTTGTACCTTACTCTATTTTCTGATTAATAAAGATAGATGACTACTGTTATGGTTCCTTTCCCATTTGTCTTATGAATGATCAATATGAATTATATCTTTCCTGACCGATATATAGTTGTTGTTAGTAGATTTTACGCTTGTGTTTGTTCTCTCTTTGCTTGTGCAGGTGTCCATCTGCGAGGATAGTGGAGGACTGTGATCGGCTGGAGCAAAGGAGCGAGAGGATCATCTCTTCATCAAACATAGCATTCGAATCCAAGTAGGTGTCCTTTACCCACTTGTTAATTACAACTAGGAACCTACAGAGTAGCATTGTTTGATTGTTGCTAGACCCCTTTTGGGCTAGTAGGGATCGCCTCTATCCGTAGAGGGGATTTACCTCTCCAACAATTTGGCGACTCCGCTGGGGAGCTTTGCTTGTCTCTTTGTAGTTCATCCTTGTTTTTTGATTTGATTATTGCTTTCTTGTCAAAGTTTGGGGATTGATTTGTTGTTGATTGGTTTCCTGGTTCATCCTGGGAACTGCTTTAATTGTCTTGAAAGCCTGTTGCCTTGGTTTGGGGATTTTTGGTTCGATTTTGATTGTTTTTTAGCCTCAGCGCGTTTTATTTCAGAACAGCTGCACTGACATCGCACAATTGCTTCTTTGTTCTCCCTGTCATCGCGTTTATACTTTTAACAGTCACGCTGACCCTATTTTCGGGCTACCCTTTATCCGTGTCCTTTCGCGCTGACAGTGCAAAGTTGCTACAGATGTTTCCTTGTCATCGCTTTGTTGCTGAGGGGTCACCCGCGCTGATCCTGTAAAATTCTTTTTTGTCCAAATTGGCTTCCTAAACCTATTGGTTTGGCTGTCCCCTGCTTTTTCCACTTGGCTTTTGACTTGTTTATTTTGTCTGAGCCGTGACACGCTTGCTTGCGAAGCCTTGTCCCGCGAGGGTTCATTTGTTGCTTGTTTTCAGTCTTTGCAAAGCCTTCCCTTTTGCTTTCGTTGCTTGGTTTGCATTTTGTCTTGACTTTTGCGATTACTGAAGTGTGTCGAATCGTCGCCTGTCTGGTTTTGAACTCTTATCCTTCGGGTGTTCGCTTTTCTCCATTGATTTCACACTCAAACCCTAGGGCATCTAGTGGCCGTGTGTGTCAAGCCTCCCGTTTTGGATCTTGTGTTCTTGGTTGACCAGCCAACTTCGGTTTTGTTTTCACATTCGTTTGGTGATTGTCGAAAGTGTTTGATTGTGTTCCAAGTGATTTGCTTTCCTCCTTTGAATTCCTTGGTGTCTTGTTGAGCTTAGATCACGTAGCTCATAAACCCTTGTTTTCCTTTGATTTGGGAAACTGGTTTTTAGTGCTTGGGATGTCTTGTGTTTGCATTGAGTGATTTTAGTTCACTTAGTGTTGCTTCTCTCTAATTCATTTTAAAAAGCACTTTTATGTATGAAAGAAAAGCAACTAGTATTTTTGCATTAAATAGTTGAAAGGAAAAGAACATTTCGTTGTTTTGTGTTTTCAAAAGAAAAGTTTCATTTCCTTGCTATTAGTTGCATTAGGTTGTGTGATTGCTTGAATTCGTTTTGTTTGATTGAAAGATTCTTAACCCTCTTATAGTTAGAATTCATCGAACAAAATGATGATATTTGGCATATAGTTGCATTTAGGTGTTTTTGATAGATCATACGGTAGGACCTGAAACTAAAACTTAATTCAAGATCAACCGTAAAATTAACCAAATTTATCTAAAAACGCATTCGAACTTAACCTGAATATCTAGAGGTCTAGGCTAGAGACATGTTCCAGCGTCTTTAAACCTAATAGCTTACCATTGAGTGGTTGGGTGATTCCTCCACGGTGAAACGATAAGTGCTAGTACGGATTGGGCTCCCACGTACCGTCGCATATATATGGGGAGACTCCATTAGGCTTGCATCCTTTATCCATAGGAAGCCGAGTCTGCCACCTTGTGAACCGTAACACACCGAACACAGCATTCGGGAAGATTGTCTGCAGTACGTAAAATCCTTGGTTCTCATATGATTGCCAAGGTGTATATAGCAGTTTTACGGGTTGCTTGGTAAACCTTTTGCTTAGAATCTCCAGAGCAGTCACTTTTGATCCTTTTCAGACTCTCTAAAAGGAAAGGTGTAAGTGAGCGTCTTGTCACTTCATGCTCATTAAACATTCGAAGTAGATAGTGTCATCTTTTCGTCCTTTTCTAGACTCTCGAAACATGAAAAGGTCAAGTTCAGTTCCTGCGTCGTAAAATTCATTTGGCCACGATAACATTACCCGGTTAGATCTTGTGTGCATTTAGTTTTGAGTAGGTTTTATCGTTAGCTTAGTTAGGGTCTTTGTTTGGTCATCCTGGCGGATCCATCAACTCCGTTTTCGATCCCAAGTGAAGAAGAGTTTCCATCTTCTGTTGCCCCTGAAACTTTGGTCTATGATGCTCTTCCCATTGTTCCGAGCATCCAACCGTTGAATTCTCGAGCTCCAGAGGACGATTTCTACGAGTTCTTTTACAACCCTATTTGGGAGCCCTCTGACGAGGATTACCCTGCCACTCCTATCGGTGCTCCATCTCCGATGGCTTCATCTGATATGGGCGACGCTTCTCCAGTGTCTAGTGGCCCTTCCGTTATTTCGAGTATAGATTCTCCCATTCTGGCAACATCCCCCATCATCTCTATGTCGTACACCGTTACGTCTTCGGGTGTCACGGTGCCAGGGCGTTATAGGTCATTGCAGGATGCTATGAACTCGACAGTCTCCTCTTCCATTTGGGGTAAAAACATCGTCCCTACCACAGGACCGTTTGTTTCCCAAGCCCCTCATTCTGCTGTTACAGCAGTCCCCACCAACCCGACCGTTTGTGTCGCGGCCTCAACTCCAGTTGTTAGCACGGTCATAGCTTCGTCTGCTGTCACTTCTACCGTGGGCCCATCTCGAGGTCCAACGCAGAGTGGTGAACCGTCTCCTTCTTCTAGAGTTGTGCACCCCACAAGTGGTGCTCCTCCTGCTTTCGAGTATATGACAGAAGAGGAGGCATATTTTGAATACTTGCGTAATGTCCAGAACTTGGATGGTCAAGGCTCGTACTATGATGCCGAAAATCATTATTTGTACACCTCCTTGCCCCAAATTCCTTATGATGAGATTTCCGTTCCGTTGAACGTGGATTGGGGCACCACCGGGTATGGTGGCAGCCAGTACTATACAGGACAAGGACAGCAAGGACCACCTTACCAGGGTCAACAGCCTTACGTGCAGCCTAATTATGGGCAGCAGTATACAGGTCAAAATTACCCAGGTCAGCAGGGAGGCCCACAAGGACAACCTTATCAAGGACAACCTTTGGTCTCTAGTGGTCCAGCGTTTACATATCTTAGGCAACCTTCAGGAAACCCGGGAAAACCCAACGCCCAACAAGGTCAACTAGGTACCCAACAAGGCTACCCTTCGGGGCAACCTTACGGGAACCAGGGACAACCCCATGGGCAACAAGGTCGACCCGTAAACTAGCAAGGTAACCCTGCTGGGCAAGGAGGCCAGCCTTACGTGCAGCAAGGCCGACCTACCACTCAGCGACCCTTTGGTCTACAAGAACAAACCTCGGTTGCGCAAGGGCAGCCTCTCACCCAGCAAGCTAGACCTTCTGGATGAGCAGGACCGCCCCCAAACCGACCAGGACAACCCTCTGGCCAGACAGCTCAGCATGCAGGCGGGTACCAATCCCGACCTCCTCTCTCAGGTGGGTTTCAATCCCAGCATCCATATCAAGGTGGGTTTCAATCCCAGCCTCCGTATTCAAGTGGGTACCAATCCCAACGTCCTTACTCGGGTGGGTATCAATCCCAACCTCCGTACTCAGGCGGGTATCAATCCCAGCCTCCGTACTCTGGCAGGTATCAGGCCCAGCCTCCTTATTCGGGTGGGTACCAATCCCAACCCCAGCATTCTGGCGGGTATCAATCCCATCAAATGCCACCTGGTTCACAGGCTCAGTACGGATACCAGCAACCCCAGGGACAGAATCCTTATATCCCTTACCAGAATTACCAATAGTCGCAGGGTAATCCTCAACCGAATTATCAACAACCTGCTGGCCAATATGGTAACCAATGGGGTGCTGGGGGGCAGAATCAACAACCTGGTTCCGGGAACAACCCTTATGGACAAAATCCTTCTAGACAGGGCCCTTACGGACCTGGTCCATCAGGACAAGGACAATGGGGGCAACCTGGAGCCGGGTGGAATTATGGTTCTACCTCGTATCTGCCGCAAATGTCGTTTAATCCGCAATTACCGTTTTTAGCCACAACTGCCCGATGTGTCAAAGTTGACAAATGATCCCATTCTATACGACCCACAGTGGCCACCAGTTCCAACTAAAATTCCTAGTGATTGTCCCAAATTTGATGGGAAGGCCGGAGAGGACCCTCAGGCTCATGTCATGA
Source organism: Pinus taeda (assembly GCA_000404065.3). Lineage (NCBI taxonomy): Eukaryota > Viridiplantae > Streptophyta > Pinopsida > Pinales > Pinaceae > Pinus > Pinus taeda. Next base: position 11,099 of record APFE031035720.1, on the reverse strand, counting down.
CGTATCACTTATGGTTTTCGTCGAATTCATGGCTCGATGACTCGATCCAACTTCGCCTCTTTCAGAGGACCCTCACTGGTTCGGCAGCAAAATGGTACATCGAATTGTCTCGTGCATCATTCCATGATTTCAATTCACTGGCTATGGCATTTTTGAATCACTTTCAGTTACCCATTCGGTATGAGACGGGGACTCATCTCCTTACGTCTCTTAAGCAGGACACTACTACACATATCTCCGATCATATTCATGAATGGAGAAGGCGTCGCAGGTTAATCAAGTTCTGGATACCTGATTTCCTCCTCACCGACTGGTTTACTACCTTGCTATGGGGGCGTGCGTAACTGAAGAGCAAGCGATCGCGCGCGCTCAGTACCTAGACTTAGTCTATTCTCAGTCTGGTACTTTGTACGATTATTTTCCAGACGCCCCAAGGCCCGACACATCCAAGGCTCCACCCAAACCATCTATTGATGGAGTCATTGGCTCTGTGGGCCAGGCCTCAAAAAAGTCATCCAATTCTGGGAAGCAGAAGTCTAGTTCACCCAACGAGAACTCTTCCCAGGGCATTGTTATTTCCGGTAACACTTCCGAGGTCCATGCCGTTCAATCTTCTATGACAGGCAAAGCCTCAAAAGGCAAGAAAAAGGAAAAGGGGAAAGGGAAGAATAAGTCTGATCAACCCAAGCAGGAATCATCTAAACCTCCTGGTGAGGAAGGAGCTAAGCGCAAGCTTAAGTATCCTTGCCTCATTTGTGAGGAAGACCACTATACTAAGGACTGCCCTAGGCGGGTCGAAGTTAGTCGGTTGTTGAAAGGTGCTCAAGGGATTTCTGCTGTTTTGAAAGAACCCTTTCCCTCTCAGCAAACCCAGATGGTAGCTGATCCTTCTTCATCCTCTCCCTTCGGTTCCCAGGTCTTCATGGCTGGAACTATTCCTATTCATGTATCAACTCGAGCTAAGGATTATCCGTCGTCCGCCAGGAAGGAGCCAGAGGTTCCCTCAAGTGCTCCTCCGTCCAGCTCTGGTCCTCTCCATATTGAGAGACCAAGTGCCGAGACGATAATCCGACCCCCTCCCAAAGGGGTACTCAGGAGGTCTTCCTATAACCCGAATGCCCGTGCTGCTCAGCACTATAGCATTGTGGAGGACTTAGCGCAGGCTCCGTCTGCCATGTCCGCATTAGAGGTCCTTCAGAGCTGCCCCCCCAGAGGAAGTCCCTGCTATCAGCCATCGGTGGCATAGACCGAGCGGACTCAGATTTAATCACTTTAGACCTCGAGAGTCATGTTCCGCGACTGCCTCATCAGATAGCTTTCCTCATACAAGTCGTCATCAATTCTAAAATGATCCATCGTGCAGTCATTAATGAGGGCGCCTCAACCTGCATCATGTCCGTTGCATGTTGGAAAGCCATCGGGTCTTCGACGTTGAGTCAGTCCCCGACGACCTTGGAAGCATTTGACGATAGAGAGTCTCAACCGTATGGTATACTTCAACGGCTACCGATTACCTTAGAAGGGAAGACCGTAGAAGTTGAAGTTGAAGTTGTAGACGCAAGTCTTACCTATAACCTTCTTCTGGGTCGGAGCTGGACGTACGCTATGTGTGCTGTAGCTTCGTCTCTCTTTCGTGTCATTCATTTTCCCCATCAAGGGAAAATTGTCACAGTTAATCAACTCTCGTTTTTCGCTTCCTCTTCTGAGGGAAACGTACCCTTCGTTGAGCATACCTCAGTTCCGTATGAAAATGTGGGAGCCAGGATCTTCAAAGAACCCGCCCTTATGGGTGTGTTTTCCCTCCCATCCCCGAACCTTGCTTCATTAGCTTTGGTCTCGACTCGCACGGATCCTTCATCGCACTCTGTTGCAACCCTCGGTCCCTCCGCCCATGGGGGCACTAATCCTCTAGCTTGTAAACCCCGCTCGGCTAGGGGGCATGGGCAGATCATCAGTGCTGTTGATCATTTTATTCGACAGGCCAAGCGATGCTTACATTATCTAGGCCGGCTCTGCATCAGTGCGATAAGGCGAAGCCCTGAAAGGGGTCTGACCTAAAATGAGTATCGTGCGAGTTATTTATATTTTGTACATACATGCATATGCTTTTTACAGTGTGTTTAGTGTGTGTGCGTGTTTATTTGATTTTTCTCTTAGTGTGTCGGTGTGATCGCTGCTTATTGTGTCTTCTGCTTCTGAACAGATGTCTGGATCACCTTACGTTGGTTTCGCTGATGGTGTTTCCCGCAGTACTCGCAATTTGTCGTCTGCGGCATGGGTGATCTACGATCCTCATGATGAGTTAGTAAACATTCAAGGTGTGTGTCTAGGTTGCAAAACAAACAATGTAGCTGAATATAGTGCTGTAATTGAATTGTTAGCCGAGGCGATTAACCTCGGAATCCGCTCATTGGTTGTAAATTTAGATTCACAGCTTGTAGTCCACCAACTCAATGGACAATATTCTGTCAGAGATCATCGCATATTAAGGTTGTATTTACGTGTTAAGTTATTGGAAAGAGATTTTGATTATATTACTTATCATCACATTCCAAAAAGACTTAATGCTATAACTGATGCATTGGCTAACTATGTATTAGACAGACATTTGCGAAATATGTAAATCAACAAACATAAGAAGCCTAAGATACAATAAAAGCACCATCTATATATATATATATATATATATCGTGTGGCGCACTAAGGCGCTCAAAAAATAAGTGTACATGTCTCATAAATCCGACGTCCTCAGTACATCTGAGACGTATGTCTCTCAAAACAGCAATGGGAAATAAATCCTAGGTGTCTACTGTGGTGGGTTATGCTCTCTATAGCATGCCACCGCTCGTGCCACCCGCCTCAAAAGGCACTGCATCCTGGGTTCTACACCCACTGTATGGATCTAAGCAGCTAGGGGGACCTCCTCGATCCCCTGGTAATCTGGGACTCCTGCCAGTAATCCCTCCAGATTGTGAATCACGGTCTCTGTCTGGTCACCTCCTGCAGGAGCCAAGGCCAAGATGCCAGCGCCTTGCTCCTCCATCCGTGCCTCTGGAGCCAGGCCAAGGGGTCTCACGGGTCCCACATCTGCACAAGCATAAGTATTTATTAAGACATGTACATGAAAAAATACAAAAACATCACAAAAATGAAAATAAAAAATATCAAGTGTTTTACCTCCATCATCCCACTGCTCTCCCGCAGGCAGCGGCATGTCGGGATCACCACGGAAGTCGATACCGGCATACGGCCAGTCCTCGACGAAGATAACCTGGCACTATAGCCACTCTCGGAAACAGAGGCCCCACGACACTGAGCGACTGCCACCTCCACGTGGCATGACCCAGGACCACTTGGTGGCCCTCATCTCTCGTGCGTTGTTCGGCGGGTCCACTACCATAGTCTGCAGCTGAAGGGCCGGCACCCGCTCAAACATGAGTGGAAGAAGAAGCGATCCATAGCCAAACTATTTCGACTCTCCACGTCGACAGTTATTCAGTTGCCTCTTCATGCTGTTGGTCACAGGTGCCGCCCAGTTGAAAATCGTGGGCTGTAAACAATCCAGAGCTAGAAAAAGGTTGGCCTTTGAGGCCTCATGGTTCGCCAGGCTGCCTGCTACCCGCGTCACTAAGAAGAGTATAGTGCGGAGCACTATGTCGGTGTGTGGTCCGACACCCACTGACGGGATGCTGCACTTCCCGCTCCGTGTTTTGACCACCTGTGGGCATACACGGGCCATCAACTGATCAAGCGTCTCGCCACTAGGTCGATGCGCCTCTAGGATGGGCATCATGCCTCGGCGAGATAATCCAGTCAAGAAGTAAATATCTGACGAGTGGAACTCGATGTCTTGACCCCGGATGGTGAATTTCCCATCCACTGGGTTCCATGCTCTGATCAGGAGCTCCAGCAGATCCGGCTGAGCCCTCAAGCGCGGAGTAAGGAAGAATTTGAGTAATCCACATGCCCGCATTGCATTGCGGCATCCGGCATCAGCAAAAGCAGCAATATCTGCGTTATCATGGTCTCTCTCCTGCCATGCTGAAAATGGTGGCCTATGTATTTTTCTCTGGGTCAGCGCGGAAGGACACGGGTTTTTCGCGCTGACCCAGAAAGTGGTGTGTGTTGGGAAAATCGGTCAGCGCGGACCCGATGGGCGAATCCGCGCTGACCGAGAGCGCACCAACGCTCAAAAAATTTGGCCAAATGGCCAAATCCCACGGTGAAATTGCATGCAAATGGAATCAAAATGGAGCGCAGGGCAAGAGGGACCTACCTGGAATCGACGGTCGGAAAATCGGCGTCCGGATGATGAAGAATTTGCTCCGTCAACTTTGTAGTTCTTGAACGTTCTCCAAAGCTCAAATGGTAAAATGGTAAAAATGATTTTTACAAATCCCTATTTATAGTAAAAAATTTCTAATTTGACTATAATTCTTATGAATGTGGGTTTTTGCCATAGTTTTTGCCATGAATTCACTCCTGATGTCATTTATTATGCCATAATGCATGTTTTATTATGTTTTTTCGACATATCGAACGGGTTTATGCGGGTGTTTCCTTGTGCAAGTCCTTGGAACCGGCGAAGTCACGGTGGATTTATATACACTTGGTCCCAAAAAAATGTCGTCGTTAAGCTCTTTTCCGACACAAAACAAGAAAATATTGTTGAGCCTCCTCTCAGCTCGTCAAAAGGAACGAGAGGCGGTCGCTTTTAAAGCTCTTTTTCGACCGTTTAAACCAACAAAGATTGTTGGGTGTTTGTCATTTCGCACTCGTTATTGGTTCTAAAACGACGTGCTTCTGACCGCTTTTTTACTTTTTCGAGTCAGGGTCACTACATATGAAAAGTACTCCTCGGTCGTAATGATCGGGCGGTTCTTTCGAGCATCATTTTATACTTTTTCGGGCTCGAGAGAC